>PVIH01000696.1:0-306340 GCA_004025045.1 Sigmodon hispidus
TCTTCCATCTCTTGAACTCTGTTTGTTATGCTTGTATCTGTGGTTCCAGCTTTTTTCTTCAGGTTTTCTATTTCCATCTTTGCCTCATTTTGTGCCTTTTTTATTGCTTCTATTTCAGCTTTTAGTTCCTGGCATGTTTCTTTCATAGATTTGTTCATCTCTTCCAATTTTTTGTTTGTATTTTCTTCTATTTCTTTAATGCAATTTTTCATATCTTCTTTGAGAGCTTCCATGGTCATCAAAAAGGAATTTTTGGTCTTGCTTCCTTCTGTTTCCTCTTCATTGCTCAGTTCAGGTCTTGTATTTGTAAGATTGCCACTCTCTTCTGGAGTTACCATGTTGTTCTTTGTATTATTATGTAATTTTTTGCACTGATGTTTGCCCATGGCTTCAGTGGTTCACGATTAGATGACTCCTGGTCAGTTGTGGCACTTGGGTTAGTGTGCCTCCTGTCACCTCTCTGGGCAGGGCCTGAATCTACCCTTCAGGGACCCCTGTAGTTGTCTGTTTGCTCAGTTTGAGGTGGTGGTGGGTAGCCGTGCAAATTCCCTCACCAGGAGCTGTGGGTATGGTGACAGGCAGAGTTTATCTGCCCCCACTCCAGAATGAGCTGGGACTCTGCAGAGAGCACTTGGTCCTGGAAGGATGATTGCATTTCAGTAAGATGGCTCTAATGTATTTGAGAGAGACATTCCTAGAACTTAAAGCAGACAAAAGGCTTATTTAACATTTTATATGGTTTACATACATTTCAAAGATACAGTCAAAGTACCTTCAATTAACGAGTTTTGTAAAGTTAATGCTTTAGGAATAGAATGGCCACAAAAGGTCTTTTCTGATTTTAACAAGGATAATTAAAGCTTTTTATTTTTAACTTCTACTTGTCTTGAAAATTACATGCCATGAGTTAAAAACACTAATAAAGAGATTAAAATAGAAAAGAAGGTTGTGTTATGGAGTTATATAATTAATTCAAGAATACTTGAAAGTCCATAAAGAGTTTGATCTCTAAGACCTACATAATAAAAAGAGAAAACCAATTCACAATTGTCTTTTAGCCTCCATAAAGTACAGTGGCATATATATGCCCACATGTATACATTATCTCAAAAATGTAAAAAAAAAATGCATAACATGGTAAAATAGAGGGTAACTTCTTTTAAGGATTGTTATTTCAAATGAATGATTATACTGGGGGAATGAAATTGTTAAATTTGTTTTTGAGCAGATACTGTCACCAGATGGTAGAGGTGGATAGGAGAAAGAACAGTGCCTGTTGGTTGGTTCCCGGTTGTCTAGCCATTATTCCAGTGTGCATTTCAGTTAATGTTGCCAACTGTTAGAGGATAAGTCTCAGTGCCCAAAGGATGTTTGAAGTAGCAAAATAATCGCTATAAACGTTCTGGAAGGGCATCTTCTGGGCTAACCTTTATAATACTCTCACTAGAATCATGCTGAACTGAAGTTGTGCAGAGAAGAGGATGGATGAGAAAGAACTCTTTACTAGGACCACTAACAATATCTAGAAGACAGTTACAACTGCACCCGGGGATCTGATCCTCATGTGCATTTCTGGGAAGATACTCCCGTTTACCATGAGCAAAGTTCATTCCACAACATCTGAACTTCATAAATGTCCTAAAGGAGAGCATATGATTAAAAGTATAGCTTGACAGACAGACAGAAAAGTGTTCTCTTAAACACAGAATTGTTAAGCCATGTCTTGACAGTGTGAGTTAATTCATGTTGCTGTGCTGACTGTGCATGGGCAGAGGGAGGCTCACAGGATGAGATCTGTTGTTCTGTGTTGAAATTGACATCCTGAGAACCCCTGCCATAGGTACATCTTCAGTACTCCACAGGAATACATTTATTCAGCAGAAATATGCCTTCATATTTTAGTATATAGATCTGATAAACATAGGAGTGCTGATAAAAAAAGTAAAAAGAAGTTACTTCAAGTCTATTTTGCCTTTTCACTTTAGTTCCTCTGCATGCCATAACCCAAACTCAAGAGTTTGAGATCATGGCAGGAACAGTGAAATATAGAAAGCAATTCCCTAATTATGAGTTAAGACATAAACTATCAAAATGATTTCAGTATACTAACTAGATTATTCTAACCTATAATTATAGACTAAAACCAAAACGAGTTTAAAAATGAAAATGAAATATTCAGTCTAAATACTTATAAAAAAGGATTTAGTAACTAAAAAACTTGTGAAAAAATTATATTGAGGTTGATTAAAACAACAATTACTGCAGATGTAATATTCAAATTATCTATTTCAAGGGATAACAAAAATGTAGCATAATTAAAGACAGCTTTCTTAGCATTGTGTTTGTAATATAAAGTAGTATAATTTAAACTCAGAAAAGACAGCAAATTATGAGACCATAAATGAAAAACACATTTTTCATTCAAATATTTAATTAACAATTTAATGTATCAAATATTATGATTTTGAATGCTTAATCTATTTAAGTTTTTTAAAGTCTCAAAAAATAAGACTAAAATTTAACAGTAAATATTCCTTAACTTTTTTCATCTGGTTTACATGAGAGTTTATCTTTCTGTTGCCACATGCTACCTAAGTATTTTAAATGACCATAATTAAAATATATTACGCATTTTGTGTACTTTGCTTCTTTCTCTACTGCTTTATATAGAGAGAGGTTTTAATTATATTGATGGACAGACTGTAAATGAATATAATATATTCATTCATTTGTGTACTCTGCCATTTTCCCTAATAGTTCATATAGAGAATGTTTGATGGACATGTTATTCATTAATCACCAAGGTTTGTATTGGAGTCTTTTGTTGATGGACTCTTGGCATTTTGCAAACCTTGAATGATAACAAAAATGTTAAAATGGCATACATTGTAACAGTGAAGATTATTAACTTATATTGCTATAAATTATCATAAACTACTGAGTGAGTGCAGAATTTCTAGCAAAATGAAAATGTGTATTTGATACTTTCTCCTGTATGTTACTGGATACTAGTGTATACATCTCCTACTTCATAAAAGTCTATCTCTCTTCATCCTCACAACACAGCAAAAGTTATTTTAAATCCTGTCATTTGAAAGCTTTGCAATCTTATTTATAAGACATGTGGGTGGTAACAATAAACCACTTAAATTTAAGAGGCATTAGATTGTCTTGGTTTACCAATAATTTATGTATAAATGTTGCAGACTATTCTATTGTACTGATAATCTTCATACTGACTGTGAGGACACACACATAGCATGAAATTTAGCATATTGAACATCATGTTTGTTGTTGTTTGCTGTAAGGCAAGGTCTTCATATGCAGCAAGATGGCCTTGTACTTAAATCTACTTGCCTCAGTTTCCTTAAAGAGACTAGATCTCTATTGCATAAATTCTATTTGGTATTATTAATAAAAACCAGCAGCCAGATATTGGGGAACAGCTAAACTATCAGAGAGACAGAGAAACAAGCCACAGCCTCTTCTCACCTAGCTGATGCCTCAGGCCTGTCTTTTGAATTCTCAGACTCAGTGCCTCTGCATTCTCAGCAGAAAGCAAATGGAAACAATGGTGAAGCACTGAACTCCTGCCCCTTTCTCCACCCGGCTATCTTATTACTTATTTTATTTTTCCTAGTGCTAGGTTTAAAGCTGTGTGTCCACCACAGCCTCGTCTGTTTGGCCTTGAAGTCAGAGATATAGAACCTGTCTCCTGAGTTCTGGGATTAAAGCTGTGGGTCTCCATTCCCTGACCTTCGTGACTTGTCTCTGTCTTCTCCTTTTCAGAAAAGCTTTATGAAATATGTAGTATATCACCACAGGTCTCATTAAGGAGCCTACACTGGCCTCAAACTAAAAGTACTCCTTTCTGGAGAGTTCTGACTATGAACATGAATCATTGTAATTGATTATTTGTTCAAAATTAATAAGTAATTTATTAGTACTAAATGCATTCATAATGAGCAACTGCCCATGTCAGCTCACCTCACACCTTTTTAAGTGTTTATTTTTATTTCTTTATGTGCATTGTGTTGGTTCCCCTGGAACTAGAACTATAGACAGTTGTGAGCTGTCATGTGGGTACTTGGAAAGATGTCTCAGTGGTTAAGAGAACTGACTGTCCTTCCAGATGATATGGGTTCAATTCTTTTTTATGTCTAAGACTAAAACCCTATGCACAACATTCCCATTCTCTCTATCCCCATCATTTGAAAACATTCTACGTTTGTTTCTATAGTTGAGGCTACTTGAAATTCTTCATACACTGTAGAAAGCAAGGTCTAATAGTCTAACACCAGAGGTTATCCTCTTACCGCCGCCACATGAGTTACTCTTATACTCACATTCACATACGTGCACACACACAGACAGATACACTTATACACATCTTGACTGACATGAAAAGAAAAATTTGAATCCATATCTAATATTAAATATTAAAAATTAGCTCAATATGAATCATGAAAGAATACAAAACCCAAATTACAAAACTTATAGAAAAATGCAAGTGGGAACATCATGCAGTTGTTGGTCCTTTATTTAACAAGTTGATTTATCCTGCTGCAAAGACCTAAGGTTTCTCCACACTTCAGCAAATGTTATAATTTTCCTTCCTGTTAAGGACAAATAAAGTTCTATCATCCTTACATTCCAAATTTTGCTTATTTATTTCTCTGCTGATAGAATTGTGGGTTGCCTTCACCTTCTGATCACTATGAGTAACAGAGTTATAGACTTGGATATGTTGCCTAAAAGGAGAACCAATATATGATAGTGCATTTATTTCTCAGGACTGGCCTGCTTGTTTTCATCTATGGATAGGGCTTCCACAATGATACTAGCAGGCAGGTGAATTCTTTTTCTCTGTTTGTTAAAAAATTAAAATACAATAGAAAGAGTCAGTGCAGAATAAAAGAGAGACTTGATGGCAAGACTTACAGATTATTGCATGGACAAGGGTCTTCTGAACTAAGGAAACTAATTAATCTAAGGGAGTGTGTGTTTTTATTTGGATTTATGGGCCTGCACGGGTTAACTCCTTCCCTCCTGCTTTCTGTTATTCTAAATGTGTATCTCTGCTCTCTCTGCGGTAGGGATTGGGTCTCAGTTTTTTGTCCACCAGGACAGAAATAACTGAAATTTGATTGGATGTGATAAGAGTAGGTACTCTGACTGCCTTTGTTCTTTTTGTTATAATAGCACAGAGAGACCCACTGCATGCCAGGGAAAATGAGCACATTTCTGAAAAATAGAAACTGCTGGATAGACAAAAGCCAAAAAGAAATGGAAACTTAACTGCCTATTGCTGGCAGCAAAACGTCATTAAAGAAATTCAAAAAAAATTCAGAGGGAAAGATGAACACAAAGAAAATATAGGTGTAGCAATCTTATTTGTATGTCTACCCTTGATAAGCCATGCTTATCATTCTTATCCTCTATATAGTTATTGTTAACTCTTCCACATTTTAAATTCTTTTTACTGTGTTTTTTTTTTAATAAATACAAAATAAAGGAAAAAAAAAAAAGAAATTTAAAAAAAAAAAAAAAAAAAAAAAAAAAAAAAAAAAAAAAAAAAAAAAAAAAAAAAAAAAAAAAAAAAAAAAAAAAAAAAAAAAAAAAAAAAAAAAAAGAAATTCAAACGATGTTTTTTTGGTCTCTTTTCTCCCATCCTATGGACCTGCAGCCTCAGGAATCTTGACACTTACAGATGGAAAAAGGGTTACAATGTCATGGGCACTTATTGACGTTGGAGCCCCTCTCTTCTATTTTTTATTTAGTTGTCTGTTTTTGTTATTGAACAATAGAATCTCTAAATAGATCATCCCGGATTGACATGTGATTTGCAAATATTTTTCTTATTGCTTATGCTGTCTTTTATTGATGTTATGCTGACATTTCACAAAACTTTCAAAATGTCCAAATTATCATTTTCTTTCCCTCCTATCTATGCATTACAAGAAATATTTACTAAACCTAGTTATGCGAGGGTTTTGCCTGGTTTTCTTCAGAAAGATTTACAACTTTGGTCTTACAGTTTTGATTTGAATTCATGATGAGGTAATACTTATAAATGGCAATAGGTATGAATTCAGCTTGATTTCTTTAAATAAATCTTTGTGTATAAATGTATGTGTATATGTGTGAAATGTATATATGTATCTCTATTGTGCTGTGTATGATTGTGTGTGTGCATGTGTGTATGCACACACACACACACACGCACATGTAACAGTGGATGCAGAAGGAGCATGGATAGTAGTGCAAAGACAACCTGAGGTGTTGGTCTTTACTTTGACCCCTTTTTTATGCACACTCTTGTCTGTGGTTTGCTGCCATGTGCCAGTCTAGCTGATCCCTACCACCATGAAAATCCTGAAATCATAGAAACACTCTATGATTGTCTGGAATATGTCATTTCAGAGGATTTCATCTTAAACTATTATGATTGGCAATGAGTGTATTACTTATTGAGTCTTCATTTCAGTCCTAACCATTTTATTTATATTTTACATGCTAGTTTTTCTATCTGTTGGAAAAAAAAAAACCTGTGGGTTCCAACTGAAGCTACAGCATGGTTTTCTAATATGGTGATTGTCAATTTGCTTGAATGTGTAATTTATTAAGTGACATGTTGTGACTAGATTATAAGGACACTGGGAAAAGAACCTCCCTTAGTATGCATAGCACCATCAAGTGGTAGCTCTGTCCTAGGGTAAACCAGGGTAACTTTGATTGTCTTTCTTACCTTGCCATTTGACACATATATGTAGCTGTTGCTGCTTTATCCTTCACTAACATTAGATCCAGCACCTTTGGCCTTCCAAACTCCAGAAGGGCATCTAGATTCCTGGTCTGAACAAGTTCTTAGCCTGTACATTTAATAGTCACTGAAGGAAAATCCTTCCTATAATGTGTGAGTTGATCTGGTAAATGCTAATTTATAGAAGTATATATCCATTTTATTGTTTCTGTTTCTCTAGAGAACACAGCTTCAAAAAGTGAGTTTATTTGGGGATCAATTTTTAATTTTATCTATGCATCTGTCTTCACAGCACCACCTTAATTGAATAGTTAAGGTCTGCAATGAATACTGAAATAAAAATGTGAATCATCAAGATTTATTTCAAGATTGCATTGGGTATCTTTTGAGATTTCTCATGAATTATAGAATGACTTTGCTGTTTCTTCAAAATGTAGTAGAAGTTTTGATAAAAATATATTTTTTTACTCATGTTGGGTAGAATTGACATATTAACAATATTAAATCATATGGTACATCAACATGTGCTATATTTTTATTAATTCCATTGTAAATTTCTTTCAACAGTATTGAGTACATTTTATTGACAGGTCTTTAACCCTTTGGTATTAGTCTATGTCTCAGCAGCTGCATTTATACTATTAGAGTTGTTTCTATAATTACCCTTTTAGATTGTTCTGTTAGTGCAGTTTATAGAAGCATAATTGATATTATTTGTATTTGACAATGTATCTTATTTTATTGCAAACTATCATTCCGTTATGTTTACATATGTAAACACATGTATATAATTTTTGCTCTTGTCAAGTTTCATGACATTTTTTTCCCTAAGTTTTTATCCTTCTGGTTAAAATTTTAATACTATAGTGAGTGAGTATAAATATTAAAAGTGGTAAGTGGTACTTTTTTCCTTTAAAATTATTTTATAAGTTTTAATCATAAGGATTTTAATCATATTATTTTCGTGTATTTGGGATTCAAGATAATTACAAGCATGCACTCAGTATGAGTTGATCACAAATGAGCCTCAGCCTTTCTCCATTGAATGTGCTGCCCTCTGAGGATCTGTTGCTTAGTACATTGTTGCAATCCATCCTGCTACATTGTGTGCTTTTATCAAGAAGCAGTTCACTGAAGTCAAATGCTTTGGCTGATCAGAATTTCCTTGTTCTCAGTTTTAAAGTTTTTAATTATATTTTAAAGTTTTTTTTTTAAAATTCCCAAATCTTAGGTTTTATTTATTCCTTTGTGTGTGTGGATTGCTTATATGTGTGTCTACACTTAAGTAGAGGTCTGTGAAAATGTTGTGTTATAGTTGAGTTCTCACCTCCCACCTTGTGAGTCCTCAGGTATTGTACTCATCATCAGGCTTGGTGACTAGTACTTTCCTCTGCAGAGCCATCTAACTAGTTCTCTTTTCATTCTCACAATGTGATATGCTAAGATCAATTTTTTAAATGTTAAATTCTCTCTGGATTCCAGACAAATCCTCCTGGGTTGTGACGTATAACCCAGAATCCTGTGACCAACACAGCAAAGTTTACTTGCCCACTTAGTGGATCTTCACCTCTGGAATTACATTTTCAGAAACTTCTACTTCTAAGCAAAAATTTCCTTAGACCTGGTCATTTTCAAGCTCAAAGTCTGGCTGTAAAAGGTATTACCATGAACCTCCCCCACCATTTTACTTCAGATCTCATGCTTCTCCTTATTTTTTCCTCTCTTAGAACAGCCTTGGCTCTGACAGTAAATTTCTTGGTGACCTCCTTTCTCTTCAAACTGTACATTTTGTGTTTTTCTTTGTTGCATTTGTTTTTTTCTTTGCAGATCAGCCTAAGAATGATCACTACTAACCCATGTAACAGAGTCAATATTAAATTATATTGAAATCTTTTCTTCCAAGGAAATTAGATCATTACTTTTCAATATAGCCTCAGGCAAACTTCTAGGACAAAGGCGGTAAGTAAGCATCCACATCCTTGGCCATAAATATCACAAGGAACAGTCTTTATCTCAGTTATTGCATTGTTCCTCTGAAATCTCTTAACTGGGACCTCATGTTACATAAGCTCCTACTGGGATGATCCATTAAGCTATGTTAGTTCACTTATAGGTACCATTTAAATATCAGTTGAAGCTAATTATGCAGGACTGGCCCACTTCATATACAGGTTCATGTCTTCTTTTTCTCTAATTGTAGTTCACATTTTTCCAAACTCTGAAGAGGCATGGTATGCACAGTGCTCCTGTTCTACTCCTTCCTTCTCTTTGTCTTCTTTGTCAAAGCTCCTCCTCATCCTCACCTTCCCTCTCCTCTCTTTTCCCCATTCCTCCTAATCACCATTTTGGTCCCTTCCATACTTTTTCTATTGATTAATCCAACAATGCCCATGCCAGTTTAGAGCACTCTGTATTAATTGTGAGCCCATGAATGGTATTTTTTTTAACTTTCTTATCTTCCTTCTCTTCCTCTTACCACTGTATCTTGTTCTCTTTTTTTTTAATAAAAATTTAATCCCAAGTCTTATATTATTAGAAAGTAATTGTTTAAAGACAAAATTCAGATGTATTACCAATTCATGACTTGAGTTGTAGCTTCAGTTCATCTATTTAGAAACTCATCTCCATGGAACATGACAGACAGCTTGATCCGAGAAGAAGACACATCATAATGCTTAAAAATGTGAATTTATTAACATATTAACACTCTTTACCACATTAGCTAAAATCAGCCCTTTTGGGAATTTTGAAATTATCTCTTCTGATTTTTCCGAAAGTTGGATTTAAAAAAAAAAAAAAAAAACTTAGATTGTGATGTGGAACTTCATCCTTAGAGATACTATTTTGTTTTGGACTATTGCTTTCTAGCATAGGATCTCAGACCTGGTCAATGATGCCCAACAATGTATCAAGTTGTTAGTAGCCAAAACATTCTTTTTGTGGTGATATTTTTATGAACATATCTTCAAAATCCATAGAGACTGGAAGTTTTGCTAGACACCTGAGTTATATTAATACACATTGAAGTCTCTTAAGACAGCTTGATATTTTTCTATGTAGTCATCCTGTTTGTTTAACTTACCTTTAAGAGAACAATATAACAACACCCTTACTTGTCATGGACTTCCCACTTACTGAGCACTTACAACCCAAGGTAATGCATAATTTGATCTTAAATTTTGTATTTGTACAGGCCCCTGAACCAGAGGACAATGAGAAGGGTATGTCTGTGTGAGAAGATATAGTGTATATTTAATACAAAATTGCCTGAAATATTAGAGGACAGAGCCACGAACAGAGCCAAGCTTTGAAGGTCAGGGAGTGGTGACCTACACTTTTAATTTCAGCTCTGAAGAGGCAGAGATCCTCTGAATCTCTGTAAATGCAAGGCCAGAGTCAGGCAGTGGTGCCACATACCTTTAACCCTATCACTAGAAGAAAGTTTAACCAGAAAGTGAGCTATTTGGGTGGAGAAAAAAAGAGGAAGAGGCAGGAGTTCAGCCTTTTGCCTGGGACCCACATTCTCTTTCTGATAAGGTCATTGAGTCTGAGGATTCATAAAGATAGGTTCTACCCTTTTGGCCTGAGGAACCTCAGGTAAGAAGTGGCCATGGCTTATTTCTCTGTCTGAGATTTCAGTTTTCCCTCAATATTTGGCTCTGGGTTTTTTTATTTATAATACCAAGTAGAATTTGAGCAATATATGACTGTTTAATAATCATTTGCTAAAAATAACATAAATGTGAAAATAGCACATAATCTATTTGATGAATGCTATGCTATATTTGCTGTACTTTGGATCAGTTGGAGAAATCACTCAACATTCTATAAAAGTATTAAATATTTTTGCAAAGTATCCCATTCATCTTCCTCAGTGTGATGCTTTCTTTGCTGTTTAATAAATGCAGAAGAAAACTCTTTATTAGACACAAGACAGATTTGCAGTCATCAGGCAGGTACAGGCAGACATACAACAAAAAGACTACAGATAAACCAGAGACTACAACCCACAGAAAGATAAAAGATACAAAAGACAAAAGAAATAGAGAATTCAAATTCGCCATACACTTGGCCAAATTAATCCAAGGGAAGTACTTTGTTTTCCTTCCTAAATTTGACACTGATGCATTTTGGTGCCTTGGAGGCTATCTTTAATGCTTTCTACCAACACAAATTTTTATGGCTTTCATTAAAATTTTACCTCGTGTACTTATAAATTTTGAATTTGAAAATATATCTTTGTAATTGATTTTTCTTTTCTAGAATGTGTGCTAACTTTTATATACTTGTTTACTTGTTTTTAAGTTTTGAATCCAGATTTATATCTCTAATGGTCATTTGTAACATTTTTGTTAGAATATTCTTAGACATTTTATAGTTTTGTTTTTGTTTAAATAATTAAACCATTTAATGGTGACTGAAAATCACATAGTCTTCTAAGGACAATGCACTATTTTGCAACAATATTTCTTAGAAAATTTGAAGAATGGATAAAGAACTTTAAACAAAGACATATCTTTTTATTATGAATAAAGTCATACTTTTTATCCATGTATCCCCTTGTTCAAACTCTCTTCCCCCTCCCACCTCTCTCAGTCATCCTCCCTTCTCCCCATCTCTTTATCTCCTCCCCAGCAAGGGCAGGAGCTCCCCAGGTCCCAAGGTGGCTTAGTTCAGCATCCACTCTTACTACTGAGATTTAAAGACAATAGTCACATGATAAGTGAGCTTCTTGCTCCATCCAAACATCAGGAGGGCATCTGGCAAAAAAATAAAGACAAGATACAACATTTCTCTTGATGAGTTGACAGCATCAAGATTCAGCAATTTATTTTCTTTTGAGAATTTCTTGAGAAGGTGGCTGAAAGAGGCTGAGTACTGTGGCTTGATTGCAGAACAGGGCCTCTGAACCCTGAAACACATGATCAAACATAGGCTTGAGCAACTTCAAACATATAGATCATCTTCTCTACCTGTGACCTTCTTCAAGAGGTAAGAAAGGAGAAGTTTAAGATCAGCCTCAGAGTCTGCAGGTTTCCATGGAGAAGTCCAAAGAATCATAATTTTATGCTAAACAAAAGTGTACTGGGTGTCATTAAAATCACACAAATATTTCATCTTCATCTATAAAGTGATCACATGTTCATCTGATACAGTGGTTTACAATAAGCATCCTTCAACAAAGCATCTTAGCATGTGAAGTGAGGGAACCACAGGGTTCAAACTCTCAAAGAAATAAGAAGCCACAACTGACAGAAAATCTAAAGCAGGGGAAACACAAGAGTTTAAATATTAATAATAACTATGTGTCAGAAAATAGAGGAAGATATTCAATAACAGAAAATAAAGGAGTGTCTAGTCAATACCCTTCAATCAATAAATTCTTCAGGAATAACACTTAAGAGTCTAGATAAAAATTAAAATGTACAACTCTAGAGAAATTTTTAACTCAATTAGAATGGCACCAAAAATGTGCAAATAAAACCCCTTTGAGGGTTTATAGAAGTATTTACCGTAAGCACTTTTGGAGTAATGCCCTTCATATTAAACTTCATGGGATCCAATCAGTGACTAGGAAAGTATCTGTATAATAACATGGATGAAGATTCTAGTTTCTGAAAGAATCAACACCATATAACAGCTTAATAATCATTAGATAATCAGATATCAAATAATCTAAGATTCTAGTAAATAAAAAAAGAACAAAATATATTTTGGGAGATTATTTTATATGTGCTGATGAATCATGAGTGAAATTTGATATTCTGAGTCATGACTTAGGGAATGTTACATATGTATCCTGACTTTTACAGCTTCTCAAAATTTTGACACTATGTCCTAATGGAAAAAAAATTGTTTTAATTTTTATTGCTAACTTAATGACATTTAAAATCAGCATTAAAATAATTCTTTGGGCATGCCTGCAAAAAATATAGAGATTAATTTTGATGGGATGAATAATTTTAAATAATATGTCAGTCCATAAGGTACAACAGTATACTGAATAGAAAAAAGAAAACAAGCTAAACATGCTAGTCACTACTCTTTGGCTTTAGATTAAAAGTGTAATATAACCATCTATCTCTATAGCTCCTTCTTGGCTAGGATGGAGTATATTTTCTGGAAATGTGAGCCAAACACCAACCCTTCCCTATTTAAGTTGCTCTCATTATAGCAACAAGACTAGTGATAAATGCATTAATGGTACTCATGTGTGTAGGTGAATGGCATTTGTGGCATTAATATATCAGTATTAAAAAATCAATTTTATTTGATGGCCAAAAATGTTCTTGATAGCATGATTAGATAGATTGCATCCCATTTTAATTATTGACGTCTTGTAATTTGTGTTCTAAGAACTTCCTCTGGTGACATCATAATATAATATGTAACATAAATCCCAATGTATTTCAGAATAAAATATATTAAAATAAAAGTTTTTTTGATTTCTATAAATAAAACAAACTGACACTTTTTATCTAAAAACTGGCATAGAATTTTGGTTTGATATTATTAGGCAAAAACAAAAAATATAATCTGCAATACAGGAGTCAAGACTTAAAAATCCTATAAATTTTTAATAAAATCACAGCAAATAATAGGTAAGAGATAATTATTAATAACAGTACATTATATATTAATTTTAGAAAAATGCAATGATGCATGACTAAATTGTTTTAAAAGAAACTAATATCATAAAACACTAATAAAGATCTTAGTAATTTTGTCATTGCAGTAAACATCATTTTTTTATTTTGCTTTCATTATCAAAAACATCATTCATAAAATAGTGATTCTAGAGGAACAAATAAAGAAAATGGCTCTAAATAATTCATCCCATATGAGTGGAAAATAAGAAACAATATTTCATTCCTGGTGTTCATAATTAGAGTAATTCATGCTCAAATATATTGTTTATGTCCTTAAAATTAGCTATCAAAAATATTTAAACATAAATATTTTAATTCACTGGAGAAAAATAAGAACAAAGATAAAATAATACAATAAAGAAGGAAACAATAGGACAGACTAAGCCACACACATACACAAACACACACACATACATACACACTTTCACACCCCTCCTTACTGCTTTCTTTTCAGTTTAGTATTTCCTTACCATATCATCACTGTAGTTTGACAACAAGAAACATAAGCTAAGCAGGTGTCTCTCTGTCTGGGAAGCATCCAGTGACAAGATTGTCTGGCAAATACTGTACATGGCCAATTTTTAAAACAATATTTTTATTAAAATTATTTTAATTGAAATATACACACACATACATTGAAGTAACCAGATACAGACTTTAACCAGAACAAATTATAACCAGAACAAATTAATTAGTGCCTTTTCCTATGAATGTTACAGTTTAATATATCAAAATATAATTATTATTTTAAGCATTTAAAAATTAATTTTTCAATATCCCAATGTTTTAATATGTTCGTGATAATAGTATATAGAGTTCTGTTTTGCATGTATTTGGTAAAATTGTTGCAAAATGTATTGTATAAGAAAAATACTAGCATTTCCACAAACAGCTGACATTTTTAATATATCAACAATTAATATAAAATAAAAGTTTCATCAATGATTCTATCTAAATATTAGAAATATTTGTGCCCATGAGAAAAGATTTTAAAAATTTTTTTGTACTTAAAGCAAATTTTGAATTAATGTTTTTACTTAAAGAAAACACACATTTCTAGTTTGAATTACATGAATCATGAATTAATGACTTCACATATTTAAACAGAGAAATCACATTGAACCTAATGACATAATTTGCTTATCAAGACATATCATTGTTTTATCAATCAGGTTCATAGTGACTCTATAAACCATGAGAAAGAGAATATAGAAAAAAGACCAAGTTTTATGTACATGATATTTGTTATCTGTGTTATGTTAATTAATGTGTATTTCAGCTTTACCAAAGTATTGGTAAGCTGAACCAGTAAAATAGCTCAGTTTCCCATTTGCTCTGCATCCCTGAAAAGACTCATGTAGAAATATCAACTAAGAAATTTATCTTCTGATTCCACATCTGGACTTTGGTACTTGCACGAACTTATACACACCACACAGAAAAGAGGAAGAAGATGATGATAATTAACCATAAAAGAAAACTACTGGTATGTGATTAACAAATATTAGAACCAAAATAAAAATGCAAATATTTTATTTGGTTGCAAGTGTAAAATATATGTCTTTTAAGTTGGTTTGACCAACACTATACATTTGTTATTTGATTTATTATTGGAGTGATTGCCATTGTAATTAGAGACAGTGATTAATTTGAACAACGGTGATCAAACCCACAACAACAGCTTCACAATGAGAAGTGTATATGTGTGTGTGTGTGTGTATACATATATGTGTATATATAAACTTACTCAAATTTGGTGTCCTAAAAATCAAATAAGGCACACACATTTTTCTAAGTGATTTACATTATTTAAATTTCAATCTTTAAATAACCTCACTTAAAAAACTTGTATGCTGGCAGGTAGGGGTTGCTAAATGGCTCTGTCCTTTTTTCCTAATTGCAAGCTATTAGCAATTTAAAACTACATTACCCGCTTATTATATATTTGTAAAATAAAATGAATAAATGTAGATGCAAGCAGTTGCTTTATATGTTTCAACTGTTGGGAAGATTGTGACTGATTTATTTTAGAATATAGTCCTCTGAGCCCTTTAAAAAGTATCTCTCTTAATAAAACTTGAAACCATTATTCATACTAATACACCACACATCATGTTTTCAGTTTTTGATGTTTTGCCTTTTATGTTAAAAAAATAGAACATACATGGTAAAACATAGAAAATAGAGCTTGAATATAAATTTAGAAACTTCTAGTCCTTTACTACTTCCCTGGAATTTTTAAACTTCAATTTAAAATCATTGTAAGTAAATAAAACCAAAATTCTGAAACAGTATCTTAGAGAAATATTTTTAAGATATGAAAATATTTCTTTAAAATTTATTTACTTTTACAAAATTATAATTAATAAGACTAACCTGCCAAATAGTATAAAAATTAAAAGTAAAATTCATCAATTGTTGACATTCAAAGACTTTTGTGAAAATTTAGAACACTTTTCTTTAATAAGGTCTACAGAGAGTGTAAAAAATTAGCAATTTCATCGTTTTATAATTCCGTAATTGAAAATGCTTTCTTGTTTCTTGTTGCTATGAAGTGTGTACCTAAAAATAGTAGGTTGCTGACAGTACAGAATAAAACTGGATCCAAGAATAGATACTTAAAATACATTCCATAGTAATTAAAAGTTCAGCTTATGAAGGGCTATTAGTACAAAGGGTTATAAAGGAAGGATGGACAAAATGGGACAAATATTTTAAACATTTTTATAAATTTGGAATCAGTGGAAGGAAGCCTGTGGGAATACAATAGGCCTCCTGTGGTGGATTTTGACACTTTGGAGCCTTTGTAGTAGGATTCAATTTTTAAAGCCTTAAATATAGGAGAGAGAAAAACAGAAGCCAGGTCTTGAGCTCACATAAGGCAAGACACATACACTTCTCTCTTCTCTACATACTTAAAGAATTAGAAATTCATTCACCATCAAGGACTGGTCTACCCCTAAACTAGAGATAAAGGGAAGCTTTACATTCACCTGAAGAAAGGGCTTGGAAGCTGGCTGACATACCACTTGAAGATTTTAGGCCAATAAAAACTGCTAAGAGCCAAAGGTAAATTTCAGCACTACATGATGGGAATTAATCTGAGTCTGTAAATCCTCCAGTTTTGGTGCTGAATCAAAGCAAAAGTAACATAGGAGCTAATTTCCCAGTCTGTGGCTGGGACTCCAGTGAGAACTGAAGCTGATCAGAAGATAGCCTTCCATGATGGATTTATGTACTTACCATGTTGTCCAAAAATGAGAGCAACGTATCCTGTTCTAACGTAGTCAGCACACTGTGATAGTTTGCCAAATGAGAATATAAAAGGCATTTTGGAGATAGATGATGTATGAGTCAAGGTCCTCTAGAGGAATAGAACTTAGAGTGAATCTATATATAAGAAATCTATAAATAGGGATTTATTGGAGTCTATGAAAGATTTTATTAGAATGACTTACAAGTTGTGTTCCAACTATTTCAAAAAGGCTGCCTACTAAACAACATCCAAGAATCCAGTGGTTGCTTAGTCCATCAGACTGGATGTCTCAGTTGGTCTTTAGCATAAGCCAGAATCCCACAGAAGTAGGCTTCAATAACAGTGAAGAAATGGAGTTGCTATATAAAACCTAAATAAGAAAGAAAAGAAATAAGCATTCTTGCATTTTCTTTATCTAGGATAGCAGCAGAGGTATGGCTCAGATGAAAAGTGGATTTGACATCTCAAAATATGCACATTTACAGTGACTCTGCACACTTTAAATGATTTAATTAAGAAAACAGGTGGGTTCAGCTGCTTGGGTTTCAATGAATTACAAATGTAGTCAAACTGACAATCAATAATAGCCAGCACAGATAAGTTTTCAAACTGTTCAGAAAAGTAATTTATATGGAAAAATATTTCAATCACATACAAGAAGAGAGATCAAGTAATAGTCCTGTGATTGCTACCTATTTTAATATTAATAAAAGCACATATTAAGTTAATTTTATAAAAATAAGGTTTCTTTCAAAAGACCACATATCATTACTCAATAGGAAGCCTAGTAGGAAAGATAATAACAAGAATATAGACTGCAACGAATAGGTATATGTTTTCATAAGAAGAGGAAAAATAAGAGCAGCAGAAATAAGCAGTAAAACATAATTTTTTAAATGTCTGATAGTATGGCCCAGCTTTGCTTTTCCTAAAATAAAATAATTTTCAAGGGAGAATCATGAGAAAAATTATAAAATAATAAGCTTTAGATATTAAGAGAAATCCTTCAATTTAATAAAAACATTTTCCTCACTTAGCATTCTTTTCCTCCTTTTATAAAGCCTTGACTTAATGTTTTCTTACTAAATATAGCTGCTTTACTGTCATAGACAACAGAACAAATGCGCTGTAGTTAAAATAAACAGAACACAGGAAACATGAGCCTTACTTTTCATTAAAATTGTGCAGCGGCAGATGACTCGTGTTAATGAGCATTTTAAAATGATTATCTCTGACTGACTCTGACCCCTCCACAAAATTCCCCACACATTTTGCCACTTGCAGAGTTTTAGGAGCAGAATGTTTGGGAAGAACACATTAAAATCCTGGCACTAATACACATGCTATACATTATGAATAATGTTTGCAGTCTCCCTGTAAAAAAGTTCATGACACAGGCCAAATGATGCTTCTATGCACAAAGACAGCATCATCTGTACCCCACACACAGACACTGTGAGTGTGTGTCAGCAATGTGTACAAACACTAGTTATATGTGAGTATTTCAACTTATTTTGTCTGTATCTTTGAAACATTTTTTCTTTTTATCTGTTTGCTTTTGACACTAATTGGTATATTACTGTGTTGAATTGCTGAGTAAAACAGTGTATGTAGGTGTGACACAATGAGGCTTTTCAAATAGATGAATTATTGGCTAACAAAAGATATTGTGAATATCTATGAGTGGTAACACACCCTGTAATCCCAGCACCTGAGGCCGGAGGATTGCTGTAAGCTTGAGGTCAGTCTGCACTACACAGTAAGTTTAAGAATAACCATACTTCATAGTGAGAACCTGTTTTAAAAACCATTCATACAGACACTAGTTAAGATTATCTGCATTTTAAATAATATGTTAGCAAGGACTAGAGAATCAGGCAAAGGATTGATGTATGTGACCAACAGAGTTGTTATTGTTCACATGAACAATGAAGGGTACACACACACACACACACACACACACACACACACACACACACACACACAAATATGCATTAATTCTATTCTGGATCACTTCAGGTTAGGGACATTACAGACACCATGGTACTAATACACTATCTGATGTATCTGTGTCCTTACTCATATTCTAAAAAGAATGGTTTTTAAAATATCCCCAGTGTTATACACTTACTTTTTCTAAGGGAGATTTTGGGATGAATAGAAATTGACATATTTTTTCTTTAAGTACTTAAGGCCTGAAAAATAGTTTCCTCATTCTTTGCTAGATAATGGAGAGAGAAACATATAAGGTATTGTCCCCTAGAGCTCTATGTGGAATATGAAAACCAGTTTATATGATTTCTGTTTTCATACTTCTAAACAGGTAGTGAGTCCTTTAATAAAAGAGCAGACATTCTACATCCCGAGACAGCCTTGTTTTCAATAGTTTACTGTCTGAGTGCAAATCGGTAAAGATTCCTTCCCTGGGCTGAATCTTGCCTGTTAATAAAGCATCTGGAACAAGAGGACATTGGTTTGATGATGCAACTTCTTTAGTGATACAAACCCTTTCTACCTTTCAACTGTTTCCCCGACCAAACCAAAAAACACTGCCATCAATAGAATAAATTTTAATTCCATCCCTTTTAAAGAAGAGGATTAATTGGGAACTACTCATACCTTTGTCCTACAAGCATCAACACTAGTTATAGAAAAGTAGCTTTCCAAAGTCAAATGCTGGTATGTAGGTTGCAGTTATTAATGGGTTACTTAAAAATAACATGCATTGCTCAAGTGCATGATGTTAAAGTGTAAAGGCAAGTGACCTGGACATACATTTCAAATATTTTTGCTGCTGAACGTAGTAAAGTGAAAATATGGGACAGCACAAACACACACACTCATACGTGCACACACAAGTGTAGGGATGAAGGGGCGAAGCACTATAGAATAGAAAAGCAACACGAGAACACTGAACTTTAAGCCGCCAGCCCCAGTGATATGGGCCCACAGTATATTTTTCTTGTCCTTTGATCTTGCTTATTATGATTTTTACGTTGAGAAATCTGGCACACATTTCTATCACCTATTTCCTATTTGGTTTAACTTCAGCACACTTGTAATGCAATTTTAGAAGTTTTAATCTATGTCTTCATGAGGAAAACTCTAGGCAAAGAGTGTGTATGATGTTCCTGCACACATCTTTAAACTATTGCGCTTACATTTCCTGTCAGAGGCTCTCTCCCAACAGTGATTTGATTGTGTTTTTTCCATGTCCTTCAGTGCAGCTATAATGCAAATAGACATTTGAATTTGGTTAATTTGTCACAGTTGGTTTTTCTATGTTATTCTAGTCAATTGTTTAAAATGACTTTAACATTCATATTTACTCTGGACTTTGAAAATGACAGGAGTATGGATAACCAACCTTTTTTAATGTTTCCATAAACTTGATAAAAAATAAATCTGACATATAACTTCAAAAACAGATAAGCAATGAGTAAGTGCAATGTAGGGTCAGTATAATCAGCAGAAAGTGAGAGAATAAATACACTAATATGGAAGAGCAAGAATAATAAGAAAATGACAAATGGGATGGATGCCTTTGAAACACAGACCCATGGCCAGAGTGAAATCAGAGGTGAGCAGATTCCATCTCCTGTACCACCTGTCTGGAGAATCCCTCTCCAGGGCTAAGGTCACACCCACTATTATGACCTTACATGCTTGCTAACAGACAGACCCTAGAGTAAAGCTGGGAGGGACCTTCCACAGAGATTCCCTAGCAGAAGGGACTTCCCAGAGCTGGGTCCCACCTCCAGGGCAAACTGCTTCATTACACACAGACAGCCTCCTTTGAAATGTAGACCTGTGTCGAGAGGTGAGTCAGAGATCATGCAGACCCCATGTTCAGAGCAGACAGAAGACACGCAAACCCTGAATTCACTACTGACCAAGAGCTGACTAAGAGTGAAACACTGAAGCAATGGGCAGATACCAGTGCAAGAATACATATAACAATATAAAGAACAAAAAGACAACACCAGAAGATAGTGGTGGTTCTACAACACCAATACCTGAACAGAGCAATGAAGAGGAAACAGAAGGAAATAACATCAAAAACACCTTTATGAAGATTATTGAAGCCTTGAAAGAGGATATAAAAAATTCCCTTAAGGAAATAGAATAAAATACAAACAAAAAATTGGAAGAGATGAACAAAACCTAGAAAGAAAACAAAGAAAAGGAAACCCAACAAATGAAAGAAAAATTCTAGGAACTAAAAATTAAAATAGAAGCAATAAAAAAGGCACAAAATGAGGCAAAGATGAAAATAGAAAATCTGAAGAAAAAAGCTGGAACTACAGATACAAGCATAACCAACAGAATCCAAAAAATGGAAGAGAGAATCTCTGGAATGGAAGAGTCAATAGCAGAAATCGATACATCAGTCAAAGAAAATACTAAAACCAAAAAAGCCATAACAAAAAATGTTCAAGAAATTTGGGACTCCATGAAAAGACCTAACACGAGAATAATAGGAATAGAAGAAGGAGAAGAATACCAGCTCAAAGGCAAAGATGATATATTCAATAAAATCATAGAAGAAAACTTTCCCAACCTAAAGAAGAAAATGTCTATAAAAATATAAGAAGCCTACTGAACACCAAATAGATTAGATGCCCAAAAAAGTCTGCTTGCCACATAATAAGCCACAAAACATACAGTACAAAGAAAAAAAAATTAAATGCTACAAAAGAAAAGGGTCTAAAAGTAGACCTATCAGAATGACACCAGACTATTCAATGGAAACAATGAAAGCAAGAAGGTTTTGGTAAGAAGTTATACTATAGAGCTACAGTAATATAAACAGCTTAGTGCTGGTATGAAAATAGACTTTTGGATCAATGGAACTGGATTGAAGACCCTGACATTAACTTACACACCTATGACCACCTGATCTTTGACAAAAAGGCCCAAAATATTCAATGGTAAAAAGATGGTATTTTTAACAAACAGTGTTGCCATAACTGAATGGTAGTATGTAGAAAAATGCAAATAGATCCAAATCTATCACCCTGCACAAAACTCAAATCCAAGTGGATCAAAGAACTCAACATAAATCCAGCCACACTGAACTTGATAGAAAAGAAAGTGGGAAATACTCTTCAATGCATTGGAACATGTGTTCACTTTTTAAATACAACACTAATAGCACAGATATTAAGAACAACAATCAATAAGTGGAACCTTCTGTAACTGAGAAGCATCTATAAGGTCAAGAACACAGTCAATAAGACAAAACGACAGCCTACAGAATGGGGAAAGATTTTTACCAATCCTACAAGTGACAGAGGACTGACCTCTAAAATATAGAGAGAACTCAAGAAACTAGAGCCCAAAACTTTAAATAACCCAATCAAAAACTGCAGTTCAAAACTAAAAAGGGAATTCTCAGCAGAATTATAAATGGCTGAAAGGCACTTGGAAAAGTACTCAACATCTTTAGCCATAAGAGAAAAGCAAATCAAAACAACTTGGAGATACCACCTTACACCTGTCAGAATGGCTAAGATTAAAGACACAGATGACACCCTATGCTAGAGAGGATGCAGAGCAAGGGGATCACTCCTCCATTGTTGGTGGGAGTGTAAAGCTTGTTCAGTTACTCTGGACTGCAATATAGTGGTTTTTCAAACAACTGGGAATCAATCTCCCCAAGTTTCCAGCAATACTACTATTGGGCATATACCCTAAAGTTGCTCATTTGCACCCCAAAAGCATTAGATCAACTATGTTCATAGCATCATTATTTGTAATATCAAGAACCTGGAAACAACCAAGATGCCCCTCAACTGAAGAATGGATTAACAAACTGGTACATCTACACAATGGAGTACTACTCAGCAGTAAGAAAAAGTATCCTAAAATTCACAGGCAAATTGGTGGATTTGAAGAATATCCTCCTGAGCTAGGTATCTCAAACCCAGAAAGATAAGCAGAGGATTTATTTACTCAATAGTGGACTTTAAACAAAAAGCAAAGCATACCCAAACTGTGAACCACAACCACTAAACAGCTTGAGATCTGAAGCACCTTGGACCTGCAACTTGAAGCCCATTCCCTCCAGAGAAACACCTGACCCAGTCTTGATATTAGGATAAGATAATCAGACTTCCTGGAGTGGATCCTGAACTAAGCCACCTTGGGTCCTCCTGCTTTTTCTGGGGAGGAAATGAGGATAAGGGGGTAAGAGAGGATGATTGGGAGGGGTCAGGAGGGGGAAGGGAATTTGAACAAGGGGATACATGGATAAAAATGAGACTTTTTTCAAAAATTAAAAGAAAAAGAAAAAATGGCAAACCATACCCAGAACACAGGGTTTGAACTCTGCATCTATGAAGAAAAGAGAAGAATATCCACAAGCAAACACAGCAAAAACCTTTAGGGATCCCCAGGCTACATGAATCTGGTTTGGCAAAACTAGTGATGGCCAGACATCTCTTATGATTATCTAATACTCTGTAGCCAGGTAAACTGCAGTCAAACCACCTTCAGGGAAGAGGAGTAAAATGAGAAAGAACTTGCATAAGGTCCCCACCTGTAATATCATGGAACCCAGATAACCCCTATAACCCTCCCATACAGGCTGACTCACACAACACTTAGTGACTCTAATTTATTCAAGGTAGTTTGAGGACTGCTAAGATGAGCATCCCCAGCCAAAAAACGTATCGATGTTTGGATGTTGTTGCCCCATCTTCTGTTGACACAGAAACCTGTTCTTCAAAGGAGGGGAGATTTCTCAGTGGTAAGAATATTTGCTTGCCATCAACCTCCTCTAGGCATATACTATCTCAAGAAAAGTTACTGTACATAATGTTTAGAAGGCCTTTCATGACATTCACATTGTAGACAGATCAGTAGCTCAGTTTCAAGGTCTTATGGGATATGTTTCAGTTGATAAGGAGCTAGAAACCTCTTTTCAAGTGGTAATAGTATTTTATAAAATGTTATTCCAGGTTGAGTGAGCCATTACTACATTTTCTATGTTGCCAAATAGTTTTTTAATCACACAGATAATGTTTGTTACTTCCCTTTGGAAGAACATTTTGCTTTATTACAAGCTTTAGCAAATATGAGTAATGTGCTATTAATATATAATTTGGTTACTTGGTGACATGTATTGAAATCTTTCTAGAATGAAAATTTAGAAGTTTTAATTATTGACTAATATGTCTTTGTTTAACTGTATTAAAGTCACAAATTTCTGTCCTGAATAGACAATCCCTTTCTGAATGTCCTTCTACAAAAACAGAAGTGTATAAAACTTCAAATGCAGTAAACAATTTATTTTCAGTGCTTAGTATGTCTCTAATTTCAACATGTCATAGTCATATTTCACTGCCATTTGTGTTTGTATCACTGACAACAAATGCTGATGAACTTTCTTTTGAGTGGTTATTTGCCTCATTTGTGTATATAATATTTTCTTTGGTAAAGAATTTATTCAACTAAAATATGAATATTTACTAATTTCCTACAGAGAGTCAATTTTATTTGTATAACTTTGAGTTTTATTAAAAGTATAACTAACAAATTTAAAAATTCCATGTGTCAATATTTTTACTGAGAGTTTGGTTCAACTCTCATTGCCAAACAGTATTTTGAAAAGTAGCAGTTTTAATTTTGTACTTGTATTTTATATAACTTTTATGTTTTGAAAAGCATTTATTAATGAATATGGGTCTTTTAGTTTATTAAGTACTTCTCCTATACTTATATCTTTGTTATATCATAACAAATGTATTAGTTTTAAGAAGATGTAAGCTACATATATCTTGTTGGTGTACTCTTTGCTTTTCTTTTTTCTGTTTACTTTTTATATTTATTCACTGATAAAATTTATTTATGTGGGAAAGGGTGTAATAGCCTAGGCTGTACTTAAACATTTTACATAGCTGAGGAATAAACTTGACCTTCTGATTCACCTGCCACCACTTCCCAAATGCTCGCTTTAAAGAAGTGAACCACCTCCCTGCATGTATACATTGCTGCAAATCAAACCTGGGTCCTTATCAGATTAGGCAAGTACTCTACCAAAGAAGCTATAACCTGAACCCCTAAAAATTTCTTTTATTTGGGATTCAATTTTAAAATTTTTAAGTATATTATTTAAATTTTAAAATAATGAAATATAAGTAATGTTTTATATTCAAGTGATATTCTGAAAATCTAATATACTTATTAATACTATTTTTGCTTATAATTACTTCCAAAAGTTTTTGTGTATATTCAGGATTTTTCATATAGGCAACATATATAACTAGTATTTTCTTTTCTTTTCCTATGTTATTATATTTTATAGGAATATTAATTATTTATATTATTATATATTTTATATGTATCATTATTTTTTATATTATTTCCGTGGTGCTCTATACCACCTCTAAATTTCAGTAAAATGAGAAACTCTTCTCTTTTAATAATATTTTTTCTCTTTGCAACAGAGGCGGCTACAGAAAGGCACAACCAGCCAAAATGCAGAGTTGTGAGGCTCAGTCCCAGTGGATACATCTACAAAACACTCTACAGCTAAGACTCCCTGCTGAACAGAGGGCAAAAGACTGTTAGAGGCAAAAGATCAGAGAGTTTGCAGTGAGACTATGTCTCCTAGTAATGTGAGAAGCTGCACCTACAAAGTTTCACCAATATGGCTTTCTGAACATGAACAAAACAAGGACAATTCCAGGGTGAATAGGGGCAAAGCCCATGAAGCCACAATTATACACAAAGAAGTATAAACCTCTAGAGAATAATGAGGAAGGGGAAATAGTCTTCTTCAAGGGGAGAGTACATTGATTTTTTATCCAGCATCAAATAATAAGACCTAAAAACACACATGCAAATAACATTGAACAGTCTTAACATGTTATAATTAGGAATATGTATATACAAAATATACATCATACATGTACATATAGGCATGCAATAATAATGAGAAAGGAGGGCATGAATTTGAAAAAGAGCAAGAAGGAGAATATGGGAAGGTGCTGAGGAAGGAAAGAGAAATGTATAATGTAATTACAATATGAAACATTAAGTCTGTTCTTTTCTGAAAAGTAAAGGAAGCAGGAATAGCTCCGGGAGAAGAGAGCTGAGGTCAGGGGTAGGTAGGAGTGAAGAGAGGGTAAACTGAGGTTGGCATATATTTTATGAAAGAAGAATCTATTTTAATTTTAAAAAGGAATAAAAACTTTGAGTGGCATTATCTTAGAGATATAGTTATGCTGGAGACAATTGCAGCATGCTATTGTACTTTTGAGTGGTGACAGTTCATATTACAGAATTAACATTTAAAAAGGAAATGATAAATGTGAAGAGCAAAACATATTCAACCAATTTACACTTTACGCAGCATATCTATTCATTAAAAAATAAATGAAATCCCACCACAATGTAAAAATCATACTATAGGTTTCATTGCTTAGTACAAAAGAAATAACTTGAAAAAATAGAATGATTGTAGTTCAGGTGTTTGAACCTTGCTCTGCCAGTAGAACTGGGCAATGGAAGCTAATTTTGTCTTGTTTATACATTTCTAAAAGCTAGTGTAATGCTGATGCTTTAACTACAGAGACAAGTGGGTGTCTAGTTTCCCACATGCCTCATCCTGACCCAAGAAGCCCTGGTGCAGCTCTTTGGACTAATTATGCTGAATTGGTGGTGGCTGGCACATTGTGACTACTGTCTCTCGGGAAACTTAGGGTTGGTGTTTATTTGCTGTTGGCTACACAAGAGAGATATTTGCCAGAATTTTCAGTGCAGAAGGATTCTCATATTATTTATTCTTAAAATATTTTATATTTCATTTTTCACTTTGGCTTCAAACTTTGCCACTAATGAGGTTTAACTGCTTGTTTGGAATTATATATCAGAAATTGTTTTTACTAATTAAATATTGACATGTCACAGTACTTGCAGATAGTTTCAATAGGAGTTAATTTTACTATGGCAATCGTGACCTGTAGAAGCAGGAGCAGGAAGATTTACGTTGCTGTGTTGGCTGTTGCACATTGTTTTTTGTTTTGTTTTGTATTTTGTTTTACCTTATGTTGTTTTCTTGAGCATACACAACCAGTACCCTGGTTGCACTGCTTCAAACAGGATATTTTATCTAGTCGTTTTCCCAGTTAATGTTCACTGCTTCAAACAGAGGATATTTTATCTAGTCATTTTCCCAGTTAGTGGGACAGACATCAGAATCAATCTCCAGATGTTAGCAGTACATTGACATTACGTTGGCAACTCTTCTCTTATATAATTTTTAACTATTGTTCACAACTCAATCAACACTCTAAAGGTACATATTCTTTAATATGTACATATATAAGTATACTTATATATGAAACACACAAATGTATGTGATATATGTTTCAAAGAAAGCAACTATGCTTGTTAGGTAACTGACATAAAGCAGTTTTAGGAATGGTATACTTAATGGAGACAAAGAGCTCAGCAGGCAGCAACACTCATTGTCCTCATAAGACTTCAGTTCTGCTTCTGTGTCACCCTTGCCAGGCACCTCACTGCCATGCGTAACTCTAGCTTTGTGGGATCCAGCATCCTCGATGTTTATGGCCTCTAAATATACTCAAAAACATACTGACACAGATCCACACATATACACATAAATAGAATAAAAATAGGCATGAAATTTTTTGTTTGAAACTTACCCAGACAAAACTAAAATGCCCTGTGTTAAAATTAATTTTTAGCTGTAGAAAAATAATCTTATGTGAGCCAAAGGTTCATTTTCTAAATAATATTCTGTCACTTGATATTTGAATAAGAAAAAAATATGAAACATATCTTGAGTCAGACAACTGAGTCACTATTCTAAAATTTCCTGTGCAGTTCATTTTATACCTGAACTGAGATCTTGAGATGGATTCGTTAGGTTTAAGGTTACCATGGCAACAAGTCATTATTTCTAAAAGTAATTTGACACATCTCAAGATTCTGGCCCTTCTGTATTCCTACATAGTGCTACAAAGCAAAAGCGTTAGTTAACTTAAGAAATATCTTCAATACAGACAGCAAGGGCAAACTGCAATATTGTGCTTCAAAGCTGCTCACCCTAGAGGGAACTTAATTGAGAATTTTAAGAAAAGTAGTCTGTCAGGACACAAACCAAGCTGACACCACGTTTTATTTTATTTTATTTGCTTAGATCTGCTGAAATTCTGGAGAAATCATATATGATTAGTTGCATTTTTTCAGTTAAAATTAAAACCTATAAAAGATAAATGGTAATCAATTTCAAGCTTCATTTTTATGTTCATATTTCTGATTCTAAATCATATTTTTTCTGCAATGTGGCATGTCAGTTACACAGTTTCACCTATACTGTGTCATCTGGAAAATCTATAACTAAGGCTTAATGAAGACAGGAAGAAGGACATTCCATAAGGATGATTATGATGATGCATCTATTCCATCAAATATCTTCTAGTTTCAAAGTACCAAGAATTCACACTGTTTCTAAAGCTTCCGACACTTGAATTAACAATCCTAATATAAACTGGCAGTTAAATAAATGAACATTCATCTCCCATTTGAAAAATGTACTAGTGAAGATATTCTCTATCTATTTTGACCTTAACTATCATGGTGGTAGATTCATTTTTACTAGATCCATATAGAACTACATATTTGAATTTAATAAATTAAAAAATGTTTTCAATGATCAAAAAATGAGAAAGCTAACATTTTAATATTTTTGTGAATTTATTCTTGCCATGGAGACCTAAGATTTGTGTAGTTATGTATTCTTGTATTTATTATGTTTCTGAAAACAGAAAGAAAATGGCAGGTTTTTTTTTTTTTAACAAAGTACAGACATAGCACTCCTTGACATATGCTTAAAATACTAGGAGTCTTCCTTCACAGATACTTGATAAGAAATGTTCATTGTCACACTATTCTCAATGGCCAAGAGATGGAAACATATTCTTCAACATATAAATAGGTGGTAAAAATGTGGTACATATACATAATGGAATACTATTCAATTGTAAAAAACAAAAAAAAAGATGAGAGCATCAAATTTGTAGTTAAGTATTTGTACCTAGAACAGATTATATTAAGAAATGAAATTCAGACCCAGAAAGACAAATGTCATATATTTTCTCTCTTTTATGGTTCCAAGTTCAAAATCTTCAGATGTGAAAATATAACATGGACTAACCATAGACACAAGAAAGTGCAAAGAGACCATAGAAGGTGCAAGCATGTTGGATTACAAATGGCATGCAGCAGATAACATATTTGAAGTGGAAAACAGAATAATGGGGAGAGAACTCAAACTCAGGAGGAAAGAGAGATTCAATACAGAATGAAAGTAAGGATGAATAACACAAAGGTTTTATTTGATGAAGCTTTAAGATATCATATATATGCATACATATACATATGTACATACAGAAACACATCTTAAAGGAAGTTATTTGGGGTGTCAATGTTCCCCAAAAGAACCACTGAGTAATGACTTATTCCATACTAGACATGAAAAAACCTTTTTGTTCAGGGCTACTTTCCAAACATTATATATTATTTTTGAAACTTTTGGTTGCCTCTCAGGGATTGAAAGTGGGCCAGTTTTGCTGAAGACACTACACACTAAGAACACAGGATTAATATGACTTGAGTTGGATCTGACCATAACATTTTGTTTTTGCAGTCTAGCTTTCATGGGTCTAGAAAATATGATGCAAGTTCCTAAGACAGCAATTAAACAGTTCTGACATCTATATCAGCACTGACATGTGTGAACCAGGACAGTGATCAGCATGGCAAGCTATATATAAAAGTACAATAAATAGAACTCACATGTCAGTGCCAACAAGTAACTCTCTGATTGTAGTTAAGACCCACTCAACAAAAGGAAAATCATTTTTAGTACTAGAAACCTAGCTAACCATTTCAGGACTAGTGAGGTCATAGAAAATAATCTACTACTGATACTTTGCTATCTGAGCAAAATTCTTTACTACCCTTTGAATCTTTTCCTTATACACACAGGTAAGTGTAGCTTCATCACTCATTTGAGATTTGTCTTTTTATAGAAAGTGGAAAACATTACATGAGATCACAAATGGTCTCAGTGCAGTGATTAACAACTTGTAGGGATCCCTACCCCAATAGCAACATCTCTATATTATGGCTCCCGCATCAATAGCTCACAGGACATTTTGAAAGATGAGGCAGAAAGATTGTAAAACCCAGAATCTAAGGAATTTTGCTTTGAAACAGTCTCTACTAGGCATGGCTGTATAAATAAGACCTGAACATTAACAATATTAATGAACATGTTAACCTAGAATGGGGAAAATTCTTGAGATTCTACCAATTGACAAAGAACTTCAAGCCTCTAATGAGTACTCACCGGAGAATTAACGTCCCCCAGGGATGAGTCTTCTTATTGCTTGTCTAATTTAAAGTAGTTGGTCTTGGATTCATATAAACACAAACAACAAAAATAGAATCAGCATGTTTGTTTATACATATTTCTTTACAAATACATAAGCTTGTAACAAAGACAAGTAAAATTGGGTATTACCTAGAGTGGGGAGAATGGGAGATATTTGAAGGAGGGTATCTGTGAGGGCCTGGATGGAATAATAGGATATAAAACTGGTGCAATTGTATTTTAATTAAAAAAAAATGGGGACAGTGCTGAGGGAGAATCTAGGAAGATTGGCATTCACCACCAGTCCAGAATGTTAATTGGGTTCCTGAAAGGCAGGCTGGTACAGAAGAAAAAAAATGTGGTGATATGTTATATATTTAATAGAACCTGAAATATCAAGAGATTAACATATAATCAAAACCTAGGCAGACAGCTCAGAATTTCTTGATCCTTGAGTATAAGGACAAACAGCTGGGATTCAATGGCACACACCTTTAATCCCAGCACTGGGAATGCCTGGGAGTGCTGACCTTTAATCCAGTAACTCCAGAAACAGAACTTTCTATGTTTCTGTGAGTTCAAGGCCACCACCTATTAGAGTAGTTCCTTCTTCTAATCCTAACATGGATGGGATACAGCTGGCAGAAAGGGCATTTAAGGCCACATAGAGAACCAGCAGAGGAGAAGCAACTAGGAGCCAGGCTGAGGAAGTTGAAAGACAGCTGGGTGAGAATTGACTATGGTGTTTTCTCTCTCTGCTTTTTCAGCCTTTCCTCAATATTTGGCTCTGAGTCTCTTTCATTACGATCAGAGTTCATGCAACAAAAAAAAAAAAAAGACAGAAAAAAGTGCACCATCATGAAGTGGTTATATTTCTAAAGCAAACAGTTATATAGTATTAAAATGTTAGCAATTACAATACAGTTTTTACATGACAGTGAATGTAATATACTTGAGCTATATGAACTAAATTTACTCCTATTTTCAGTGAAATAATTATAATATAAATCAAACAAGTTAATATATGTAAAGGAGTTCTTTACATTGCATAGGCATGATTGTTTTTGCAGGTTTTTAGGCTTCGTGAGATCAGTATTAAATTCTTATGCAATTTTATGTTCTTACCTTTTCTATATGCAAACATGTATAACACATCCATATAAAATTTATGGGCGACTATGCAAATTGAGTAAATTGGCTTATTTCTTTGGTCATTATCTAGGTGACATAATACAAAATATTCAATATATCTTGAGGCCTCTAAGTTTTACGTTCTTCACATATAAATCACATTATTGGACTTTTCTCTTTATATTATAAACTACTTTTGTGTAGGGGGATAACATTGATTCTTTGTTAAATCATTAAAGTTCAGCAAAAAAATCCTGTGATAATACTGAACATGGATGTTTAAATTAATTGAAGTAATTTTAGCTTTATTTTAATTAACAGATGAGGAATTTTTTAGTGTGTGTGTGTGTGTGTGTGTGTGTGTGTGTGTGTATCTGAGGAAGACCGTGAAATTCCAGATATCACACCTATACCTCTAGAGTTCTGAAATTACAAGCAAGTGCCAGAATACTTGGTTTATAAGGAACTAGTGAATAGACTTATGACGTTATGCATGCTAAAAAAGCACTCTGATAATAGAGTTATACTTCCAACCCAAGTATGGACATATTTTAAATTAGTTAAATATGATTGTATAGCAAATTTTCTAAGTTTCTCAGTAAGTATTTAATAGAATGGAAAGCAGATTATAAGTTGACTAGTTAAGTTGGAAATGAAACAGAAATAGTTCCATAATGAAGTTTTTTTTTAATTCTCCTTTAAATATAAAATGAAGAAAAGAACTTCCATTTAATAATATAGAAAGCACAAAATCATGGGAAGTTACATTAGCAAATTTTGGGTGCCATCTTTCTGAATAAAGGGACATCAAGGTAGCTAACAACTTATCACTTTCGAGTGTCTCTATGTGGATAGCTCTAAGAAAGACTGACATTGACCCAGTGGGAAAATAAAGAAAGGTCTTGTCTTATACAAGTTGGCTGGACATCACTCATATGTAGTGATTCCAAGCAGAACAAAAATAAAAGAATGGTGATTGTTTAGGTGCAATGACTCAATTTCTTGATTTCTGACACGAAAACTTCGTGGATTTTGAACCCTGTCTTTTGTATCAGCAGTTCCCTAATACCTTAGGGCTTTGACCTTTAACTGAGATTTGTATGAAACACCCTTCTTGTTTTCCTATTATGGGACTTGGATTGAGTCACGTAGTTAACTTCCTTAGGTCCCCATTTGTAGACAGTCTATCATGGGGCTTAACAACTTCCAGAACTACTGAAGTGATTCCCTGAATACAGCATCCCGGTCGCAGTCTCCCTCTGCCTGCACTCTCTCTATTGCTTTCTCTATTTCTGCATTTATCTCAATCATCTTTCCCATTCTATAATCTACAATCTGTCACTTTAGGGAATTCCAAGTAGTTCAGGAAGCTCAACTTTTAAGTAGCTAGTTTTGCAATAATAGATGTTAAATATTTTTTTTATTCTCTTTCTCTTCCTATCACATCCTTGAAATCAACTATCAGGTATAGTAGTGAAAAGTTTCTTGCCAGGCTTATCCCCATGGACTCACCCGCAGCTGCTTAGCTCCTCAAAAATGACTCAGACACTTATATTATACATGCTGTTCAGCCTGTGGCTCAGGTTTGTCAAAAGACATCCCACATCAAGGTATGATGTATTCTTTTCCAGCTATATTCTTTCCATTATATTTTTTCCCATGTATATATGTGTACTTTCCTAACTCATCCTATATGATTTTGCTATTGACATTTAAGATACAATCATTGCTGACATCACTCATGTCAAGAACCAAACACACAAGTTAATTTTTAACAAATATGATAGGTTTATCTAGAATGATATATCTTAAATTTTATTAGTTTAACTTTCAAGGTCTCTAAGATAATGTATATTTTTATACCACATTTGATGACTTTGAATTGTGATTACTTACTGTATGTTATAATTTACTGAAATTAATAGTCATATATCCTTTGCCTGCATATTACAGTTTCTGATTATATACTTACATGAGTATTTCTAGGTCTCAAACCCGGGACAAATGGCTAACTAGGCTGCCTGTTTAACATATCAAAGCTAATTTAGCCACCAGGTTCTCCCAGCATTCCTCAGTCCCTACCTGCTACAGTGTATAGCTGGAATACCCATCCCATATAGCCAAAAGACTAGGCTGCCCTTCGTCTTCTTCCATTCTTCATGCAATCCAGCTACTTTGCTATGCCATTTCTTTTCTCTCTCTTTAAAAAAAAAACCTACCTTTACCTTCCTGGTCTCTTGATCTGGCTTTTCCTCTCCCCTTACCCCTTTCCTCAAGTGGCCTGGCTCAGGGTCATGTTCACCCTCCACTTTCCTAGATGTCCCTGTCTCTGCTTATGCTCTCCCTTTTTTCTCCAATAAACCTCATATTCCACCATACCTAAGAGCAGTCATGTTCTTCCTTTTTAATATTTTCTTAAGACTGTATTGTGTTGTGTATGTTATTGTTTTTATTTTTTTGCCTGTATGATAGCTTTTTTATTACATTTTTTTTATTTAAAAGTTTTTTATTGTTGTTTAACATACCCACTACTGTTATTTCTTCTTCCCCTCTTTCCAGTCATCCCCTGGTTATTCCCTCCATGCATTCCTCAGAAAGGATAAGGATTTCCAGGGTGGGTTAATACAGTCTGGTATATCTAGTTAAGGTAGAACCGAGCTCTCCCCCATTATCAAGGCTGAGCAAAGTGTTCCAGTGTAGGAAATGGATTCCACTAGGAATAAGCTCTGGTCCTACTGCCAAAGGCCCCAGAAAATGCCCATGCCATTCAGCTGTCATCCACATTCAGAAGGCCTCCTTCAGGTGAAGAGAAGGAGAAGAGATTATTATATGAGAAAAGGGGCCAAGATTATGATTAGGAAACCTATAGAGACAGCTAACTCCAGCTATTGGGAGCTCACTAACTCTGAACTGACAGAGAGAGAGAGAGAGAGAGAGAGAGAGAGAGAGAGAGAGAGAGAGAGGATATAGAGTTGGGGGGTGGGGAGAGTGTGAATGACTTAGGAAGAGTAAACTTAGGTAAAAATCTATTGTGTTAAAAATTATTTAAAATAGTTTGCACAGTGAATAAATAAGTCTAGAACAAATGATTTTATATTTTAAAAAGTTGAACTAGTATAAATCTGTCTAGAAAGGACCATGCAATATTATATACAATTCATTAAAAGGATGCAAATTTTAAAGACTTGATTTCCATCTGTACTACCTGGAAGCATTCCTTGACTCCAGAATCACAGATGCTATATGCAATCTAACAGATAAAATCCACTCTTTTTTAGCATTCCTGTAAAGACTTATTTCTATGTCCAAGTGCTGCATAATTAATATTGTCCACATAGAAAACCAACTGAACAAATACTTTTATACCTACTAGTTTTCTATTAAGCAGTCAAACAAATTTATATTGTAGAGTGTAATTTCCCATACCTGGACATGGATACTTCATAAAATGCAGAATCATCATTTTAAGTTTTGTGTTTATGCCAAGAATTAAAACAGCAGTGTAAAAGAGCAATCAGTTGATGCATGCAGGTGAATAAATACAGCTAACACAATGTTAGACACATCCTGACCTTATTTCAAAAAGCATTTTAAAGTAATTGTGCTTGGTGCAAACTTTTAAAAAATGAAATAATTGTTTCCCAAAGTCCTCCTGAAAAGATAAAATAAACATAACCATATAATTAAGTAATTAGTAACTCAGACATCTCACCTGAAATATTGGTCCTTATAATGCAGTGAAGACAATGAGGTTCTGTTCATGGACATGCTGTTTGACTTTCAGACAGAGGCTCTACAACACAGAGATTCTGAAACAGTGTTTTTAATCCTCTTTATCTCATACATCCCAGTTTTATCAGCAGATGCCAAAGTGTTAATGCCTTCAATTTACAGACTCATTTTAGATGCTGATGTCTCAGAGAATTTGTGAGGGAAATTTGTCTCCTCTTCTGGGGGAAAAAAAGAAGGATGTGGATTTTTTTAAATAAAAATTTTCTGTCCTAAGAATCTGACTTTACCATTGTCAGTAGACAGGGCATTTCTAGCACAACACTGAGGTGCTGAGATCATGATCTGTGGGTAGAAACAAAAAGCTTTAGTTGAAGAAGGCAGAAAAACAGCTACTTTCTTATTTACTTCACCAAGAGAGACAGATTCTTATAGAGATAACATTTACAAAGTCTTATTCATTCAACAATCAATTCTTTACTGGACATCCAAAGTTTTACAAAACAAATTTCAGAGCTACAGATGGCAAATAAATATATTTGCCACACTGGAGTTTTATACTTTTGAAGTGAGTCATAATAAACATAACTACTCTGGTTTTAAATTTTTATTCCATTTTTGTCTATTTTTTTTCAATAATTAATTAGTTTTTCAGCTCCATTAATCACAGTTTTCACTCTCTCTCTCTCCTCCCTTCCCAACCCTTTCCAGCAACCTCCCCATTTCCTCCCACCCCCTTTTATTTCCCCTCTTTTTTCTTTAGAAAAATGTAGTCCTCCCATGTATATCAGCATATATGACATAGCACGTTTCAGTAAGAATAGGTGCCTCCTCGTCTACTAAGACTGGATGAGGCCAGTAGTGGAAGGGAAGGGTCCTAAAAATGGGTAGCAGAGTCAGCAGAGACAGTTCCTGTTCATATTGTTAGGAGTCCTACACAAAGACCAAGCTATATAACTGTAACATATATGCAGAGGACCTTGGTCAGTCTCATGCAAGTTCTCTTATTGGTGGCTTAGTCTCTGTGAGTCCCTATGAGCCTTCTTTAGTTCATCTATGGCCTTTATTGTGCTGTCCTTGACAACTCTGGCTCCTACAATCCTTCCTCCACATCTCCCACAGGATTTCCTGAGCTCTGCCTAAAGTTTATGGGTTTCTGCATGTTTTCATTGGTTGCTGGGAGAAGCCTCTCTGATGGCAATTGGGCTAGGCACCAATCTATGCATATAACAGAATATCTTTAGGATCATTTCATTGACTTTTTAAATGTTCTTTATAATTTTTTTATTTTTATAGCATAACGTCTCATTTTTTTATCCATGTATCCCCGTGTTCAAACTCCCTTCCCCCTCCTGTTCCTTCCCGATCAGTCTCTCTTCTCCCCATTCCCCCATCTTCTCCCCAAGTAGATTAGTTTAGCATCCACTTCATTGACGTTTATCATTGCCAGGCATATTTAGTTCTATTCTAGGTCTCTGGACTGTCCAGCTCTTGGGTTGTGGTCCCCCAGGCAGTGTCAGGGGTGGGCTTTCTGTCATTGTATGGGTCTCAAGCTGGACCAGTCATTGGTTGGCTACTCCCAGAACTCCCACACAACCTTTACCCAAAGACATCTTGAAGTCAAGGCAAATTGTAAATTAAACATTATGTGGCTATGTTGGGGTCCTAATGCCTCCACTGGATGTCTTGACTGGTTACAGAAGATGGCCAGTTCAGACTCTGTATCCTCCATTGCTAGGAGTTTTAGCTGGGGTCATCCTCATAAATTTTTGGGAGTTGCCATTGCTCTGTTTCTACCTGGACACAGCTATGACCTCCTGAGCCCAGCTGTCTGTCCCAGTAATCTTTCCCTCTCCCCTCTCCCCAACTGATCCCTCCTGGTCCTTTGCCCACATCCATCTTGACCCCTCTCCCATCTACTTGAATGGAGTCTATTCTATTTCTCCTTCACAGGAGATTTATGTTTCCTTTTCTGAGCCTTTCTTGTTACTTAGCTTCTTTGGATCTATGGGTTGGTTGTCGCATAGTTATGCTTTACTTTATGGCTAAAGCCAAATTATGAGTGAATACATACCATGTTTGTTATTCTGGGTCTGGGTTACCTCACTTAGGATGATCTTTTTCTAGTTCCACTCATTTCCTGATATCATTTTTTGTTTTACAGGTGAGTAGTACTCCATTGTGTAAATGTACCCCATTTTATTCATTCTTCAGTTGATGGACATTCAGATAGTTTGCAGTTTCTGGCTATTATAAGTAAAGCTGATATAAACATAATTGAGCAAGAGTCTTTTCTTTAATAAAGTAAATAGACAGAAAAGATTGAATTTTTCATTGGTAAATAAAATTTTATATTGACTAGTAAGATTTTATCTTAAAATGGATTTATAATAAAAAGATAAAATGCTATGTTCCAAAATCTATCATATTATGACACATCATATCAAGTAATTTTATCTTCTATCTCAAGCCATATGAATCCTTGCGTACAGCAATTGCAAGAACTTATCTTACAGTTTCAACTTTTTCATCTCTCCTAGGTTCTATTACAGATATAAGGATTTTCCTAACTACACTTGGTTCAGTGGCAAGTCTAGACTTTAGCAAGAAGCTGCCTGACCTTATCATTTTTTTCTGACTTATTTTTCTCTTTTGGTTCCTCAGTGGAGAATTGCAAAAACCTGAACTGTGCCTTAGGCTCTGATATTATTTAACATTTCATCCAAGGCCAGGGGTTTGCCACCTCTCGGCCTCTGACAACATGAGACAGATAAATCACTTTGTCTTACTCATTTTAAGTTTGAGTTTCTATTATTTCAGCTGTTTCTGCTGCTCCCACAGGACTGCCAAGCTATGCTTTAAATGTTGGTCTAAATCTTAAAGAATAATGGAAGAGATACCATGATTGTGTGTGTATGTGTGCGCGAGTGTGCGTGTGTGTGTGCGTGTGCGTGTGCGTGTGTGTGTGTGTGTGTGTGTGTGTGAGAGAGAGAGAGAGAGAGAGAGAGAGAGAGAGAGAGAGAGAGAGAAAGAGAGTGAGGGCAGGCGAGAGAATGTTTTTGGAATAAGCATTTAACACTGTTATCAGTGTTAAAATATTGGAAAAAGAGTCCTAGAAACTTATTTATATATTGAAAGAATAGAAAACATGTCATATTTGGATGGATTTATGCATATCATAATTTTTGAAAATAAAGATAGGCATATGTGAAACTATTTTTTAATTCAACCTCATATTATTTGTCAAGTGTAATATTGATAACTACAAGGAAATGATTTTCTTATCACTACATATCTTGTAGAAGTCAGAAGTTTTAGAACTGATCTCCTGACTACTGGCCTAAGTGTTACCTTCACATTATGAGTTTATTGCATCATCCTTTTATCCCAGGGATTTGCTTATTCCATGACTTCAGTGATTATTATCTCTAATGAACTTACTGACTTCTAATGTGTGATTTGACACCTTTATAAGGTCATGTACTTGGGATCAATTTGAGGACATAAAAGAGCATTCAAAATATTCTTATATTTTAGAAAAGGATCCCCCCAAATTTTTATATATGGTTTGTTTTAACTAATGCTTTTAAGCAAATGACAGTGCAAGGTAATAAAATCATAAATAAAATGGACAGAAATGACAGCTTGAGATCCAGCCTGCTTTAGCACCATTCTTGCTAATTGCTGCCATCGCAAATTAATGGAAGCCTTTTAAATCTCTTGACAGTGGTTATGCAACTTTCTACAAGCAGAAAGAACTCTAGGCAAAGCATAACAGATGCGATCATTAATATGCAGCTGCATAGGCTTCAAAGCACTGAGTTTTGTGAGTCTTTCCCTACCTCATTATATGTCTCATTGCCAAAATAGATCAATGAATCTTCCATCTGAAAGTGAGCAGAGTGGTCCCATTTCAATGGGTCTCAGTCCTTTCTAGAAAAACTTGAAGAAGTTTAAAATAAAACTGTTCTTGTGTGAAAACAAGATCATATTGTTTTCACAAACATATGGTTAAATCATTATTAAGAGTTCTGGGAATAATATTATTTTAATTTTATTATTGCACTGACTGCAGGAGTGCTTGTAATTCTCTGTTTATGTGAAAAAATCAATCTATTGATTTATTTAAATTTTCAGTGTTTTAAGATAGTAACTAAGAAATATCATATCAATTTTATTTTAATGTACAAATTCTTAAAATAATCTGTCTGTGGAAATAAGTGATGCATGGATGAGTTATTGCTATCAGCACCATTAGACTGTGAGCTAACACTAGAGTCAGACAGCCTACAATTGATATGATTAAAGTACAATGTTCCACAGATTTATAACTTATGCTGCTTCTTGATTCCCCATAATTTATATATCATATTTTATCCAATCATATGGTCATAGACCAGGTACACACATTTCATCTGGACAATCACCTTCATACAATTTTCTCCCTTTTTAGAGTACTGCACAGTATAGCAGAAATTATAGATTATTCTAAGTTATATATTATATTTACACTCTGGATTTGTATAGATAAATACTCACACTGTAGCTAATTTCTTATTTTAAACTATTTTTATTTACATGTATGTGTATATACAAATACCTACAAAGACCAGAAAGTTAATGTGGATACTTTAGAAGTGGAGTTGTAGGCAATTGTAATCTACTTAGCATGGGTGCTGAGTACTAATTGGATTCTCTGGCAAAGCAATAAACCCTTTTAATTGTCACCCTGGTCTACATCTCAAGAATGGGTGATTTTCTCAGTTAAACACGGTAAGAAATTAGTAATTATATACAATGATTAGTTATAATTATTATAATTGTATACTATAATCAAAGATATTGAAAATAACAATTTTTTGAAAAATTTCCTTTTGATATATTTTATATGAGTAAATGTGAAATCAGAGAAAAAGAGAAATTCTATATATATGGCTACTACCCAAATATAGAATAGTTTTACCAAGAGATTTGACTTCAGAAGGCAGGTGTGATATTCAATACCAATCCAACGCCAAAATAGGAAAAGTCTCCTATGAACACTATTGGTATTTGACATAGAGACTTGCTTCTGTCGATCACTACTGACCATTTGATCTATATATGTAGTAGAACATACAAAGAAACCATTGATAAACTTTGGACAGGAGACTGCAGAGATGGGAAAATATTCTTGCAATATCCTGATTCGTAGATAAACTGAAAGATGAATGTGAGTATAATATTACTATTGTCATCACTTTGTGAGAATCTGAGGAAAGAAAATATTGCATGACTATTATTAATACTTCAAGACATGAAGACTTTCTCAAAATCATGAGTATAGGTTCATCTTAGGTAGTCTGTACAGTTGTCATTGCTGGTGTCAGTGCCAGTAATGAAGCCAGTGTCTCTAAGAACAGGCAAATTGACAACATTCCCTTCTACCTTACAGGTTTGGCATGAGACAGGTAATTGTTGGCATCAACAAAATGTATCCTACCAAACCTCCCAACAGCCAGAAGAGATATAAGAAAGTGTTAAGGTTGTCAGTATCTACAGCAAGAAAATTAGCTACAAACTTCATGTTGTAACATTTGCTCAAATTTCCATTTGAAATGGTGCATGACAATATGCTGGAGACAAATTCAAGGAATGAAAAGTCACTCACAAAGATAGATGGTGGTGCCAGTAAACCCACACTGCTGGGAGCAAACATTTGTAGATACCCACCCAAGATAGTTGTAAAATTGCTGGTATTTGTACTGTCCCTGTGAGCCTAGTGGACTGGTGTTCCCTAATCTGGCATCCTGTTACTTTTGGTCCAGTCAATGCCACAACGGAGGTAAATTCTGTTGAATTGCAACATGAGGCTTTGAGTGAAGTACTTCCTAGGACAGTGAGAGCTTCAATATAAAATAAAAATATAAAATATGCTTTTGTCAAAGTTATTTTTTGTGGTATCGTTGTTGAAGGTAAAATGACTCACTAAGAGTGGAAAACGGCTTTACCAATTGGGATTTTTCTAAACTACCTAGTCCAAAATAGTGCTGACTGTGCCTCTGTGCCAGATGACACACATCACATATTATGTACCTTTCAAGCTTGCTGAGCTTAATAGGAAGACAGAACATGCTTCTTTTAAGCAAGAACATGACTCTTAACTTCTTGAGCTCTGGTATCTTAGCTACTATTGATGCAGTCTAAGGCAAGTCTATGTATGTCTAGAGAGTTCCACTGTCCTTTGTGGTGTTTTGGTGTTTTGGTGTTCCTGTCATGTTATCAAATGACAAGCAGAAAGAATGCTGTTTTAGCTCATGAGAACAGCAGTTCTGCCTAAATGCTCAGAAGGCTAAATGAATATTATCTTCTAAACATCCACTCTGTCTTAATTGGTGGTGGAAGAAGGGTCTCAGAACTGCTTGTTTTCAATCAACCACTTATGTATAATAATAAAAAAAATGATTAATGACAAAAAACCATCGGATATGTGTGTGCGGCAGATTTAAGGTACTAGATTCCAAAATCAGGAGAAATATTATTTAAATTTTATTTTTAATTATTTTATGTATGTACATGTTTGCTTGCACTCCTCTTTATACACCATGTGCATGTATGGTGTCTGTGAAGGTGAGAAGTATTGTGTGTCTTGGTACTAGAGTTACAGGCATTGGTGAACCATTATGTGGGTGCTCAAAACTGAAAACTGATCCTGGTTTATTTGGAAGAAGTACTCTTAACCAATGAATCATCTCTCCAGCACTAAAATCATTACTTACCAATGGAAACAATTGGACAAAAAATAATCTATCTGAGAATGTTGAAACTTATTAAAACATATTTAATTATGAAAGAAGTAGTAAAAAGAAACAAAGGAGTAAAAAAAAGGGAAAATATAGACTTACAGAAAGCTCAACAGAAGCCAGCAGGAAAAAGCGCTGCAGGTTAGGCTCCCCAGTAAAATTCAGTTCACTGGACACCCACCCCCATTTGCAAATTCCACCCCAATCTCTAATCAATCCTATCACTCAGTGTCCTCAGCAGCTACCTGAGACCCACAGTTACTTAGCAACTATTAAATCAAGAGGTGAGTGACACTTCACCCAGCACAGCTAGAGAGCCTGGTCTCTGTAATTCAGGCCCTGAGACACAACCCTTGGAACCCAATCCCAGCCAATGGAGAAAATCAATAAGAGAACAAAAGAAAATTAAGGGGATACAAATTGGGAAGGAAGAAGTCACACTATCTGTATGTAGATGATATGATTATATACATAAGTGACCCCTAAAACTCTACCAGGGAACTTCTACAGCTGTTAAACACCTTCAGCAATGTATCAGGCTACAAGATTAACTCAACAAAAAATCAATAGCCCTCCTATACACAAATGAAAAAACGGGCTGAAAAGGAAATCAGGGAACTATCACACTTTATAATAACTGCAAATAACAAATATCTTGGGGTAACTTTGACCAAAGACGTGACAGACCTGTTTGACAAGAACTTTAAGTCACTGAAGACAGAAACTAAAGACGCTATTAGAAATGGAAATGTCTCCCATGCTCCTGGATAGGTAGGATCAACGTAGTGAAAATGGCAATCTTACCCAAAGCAATCAACAGATTCTATGCAATCACCATCACAATCTCAACACACATTTTTTTTTTGTTTTTACAGACCTTGAAAAAACAATACTCAACTTCACATGGAAAAATAAAAAGTCTTAATACTTGGGGGAGGGACTTGGCCCTACCTCAACTGGATATGCAAGACAGAAATTGATTCACTTTGGGATTCTTTGCCTTTTCTGGGAAGTGAAAAGCAGGGGTCAGAGGTTGGGGAGGGGAGAGGCTGGAGGAGGAGAGGGGAACTTGGAGAAGTGGTGAGCAAGGGAGCAGTAGTGGGTAAAAATTTAAAAACAAATAAAAAATAAAAACAAAACAAAATTTCAACAGCATTTCCCTTTCAGATGTTAGGTATATATACTGTATATGAATAATTAAGAAAAGAGGAATTCACAATATGGACATGAATGCACTTTATTTTTGTAAACCATAAAAAATATGTCTGTTTCTATAAATGACAGACTATAATATAAGCTGTAAAATATTTCAGATGACAATGCTAAATTCTTGACATGAACTATATGCAGTATTGGTATTGGTTAGTATATGGATAGGAAAAGAGAGCATACAATGAAAAATAAAAAATATGCAAAGCAGAATATGTAAAAATGTAAAATAATGTCTTTTAAGTCAAAACATGAGGGAGAGGTTTTTTGTTCAACTCTACTTCTTCCATATGCAGTCCTCCCTCCACTTCCGTACCTCAGTTACTGACCTTCCCTTGGACACACCCTCCCATCAACAGAAAGTATTAAAAAGAGTAAATTTATTTTTTCAAAAATATAATTTAGCTATTTTTCTAAAGAAAACCATTTTGTATAAATGTGCTGATATCCTCAGCATAAACAGACACATTCCCTATTTTTATAATACACACTATTTCATATTCAAGACATAGTAAGTAATTTTCTAAAGTCTTCTTTTTTACCAGCCAGGCTTTTAAATAGAGTTGAGAATATAGAAATTGCTAATAGAAAAGAATCCAAGTGTCTCCATTACAAATTGCTTGTTATTTTAATAAGGATTTTACTGGCAGTGTTTTCTGCTCTGAAAAAAGACATTTATAAAAATCATCAGTAATACTTTACTAAGCATATCATGTTTTTGAATGTATGCCAATAGATCCATATAATTTACAATATTATTTGTTTTATTTTATAACAGACAGAAAACCCCAGTAATGAAAGATAAAAATAAATCTCACAATTTCAATCTCCTTTGTGAAAAACTGAGTAAATTATAGTAAAAAAAAAAAACCTTACATAACCTGTCTGTGTTTTATATTCAGCAATCCATGGCTAAATAGAACCTAGATTCTTCTCCTTTTTGACTATTTCTACCAATCTCTGATCAGAGGTTAGAATTTCATCCTGCAAATATATATTTAGCTATTAAATCCACACAGATTTCCTGATTGGTTTGTGATTGATGTCTCTATGCCCTGAATTTGAAGTGTATGGTGTCTTCAGCAATAGGGTCAATCATATAGTTATAGAGGCAATGGTAATTGTCTATTTCTTTGTAAATCTCTAGCCCTTCTTTACCAATAACTTGTAGGATATCTTATGTTTCTAACTGATATTTTCATGTAATAATTTGTTTTCTGAGACTGGCATTATCTACTCATGCAGAATATTTCCCTTGGAACTCTTTTTTAAAAGGAGTTGTACTTGGAGATTAATTTATTAACTATTAATTTTCTACTTTTCAATAATCTTTAATTTTGGTTATTCTACTACCTTTTACTTTTCTAAATCTTGCCTGTACCCACTTTCTTCTTAAATTTTTTGTCCCCAGCATTCCATCCACTTTTTTAAATTTTGTATGTGTTACTTTGTTCCTATAATATTTGAAAAATAGGTTTATAGATGGTAGGCTTTCATATGGGTTTTAACATACTCTACCTTTGGAATATATATCTACCCTTTCTACTCCCTCTTTATTTATTTATTTTTAGTATGCCTATATTCCTCACTGTGTAAACCCTCTCAGCCTCAGTACTCTACCTCTCTAGCTTTATTTTACCTATATTAGATATCCTGCTTCTTTTGACATACCTTACAAATGTAATATAATGACACTGAAGAGCTGTGAAAGATGTGAGTTAAAAACATATCATTGAGAGTTATTTGGAAAAGATGATCTATATATGCTTGACTAGCAGAAGGCAGAGTCCTGAAGTTGTCTATGCTGCTGTTTCATTTTTTTGAAACAAGACAATGCTTGTTGGTTCAATAATTAAAAATTTCCCATGAGTGTTTTCAGAAGGTGTGGTTTTAGGCTTTAGTAGTAAAATGGAAATAGAATAAAAAGATTCAGGACACGAGCAGAAGTAAGAAAGAACCAAGACTTTAAAATAGTATAATTTATTGATATTTAGACATGTTACAGAGGGATGTATCAATTAGAATATTGTCATTTGTATCTAAAAAAATCCTTTGAGATTAAGCAAAGATCCAATTTGATATTTAATACGTAAAATAATGCCTACTTCTTTGTATTTTGGATCACTGGTGAGATACTACTTTATGTATATTAAGATAAAGTAAAAATAAACTAACATAGAGACAATATAACAAAACTATAAGGGAGCAATATGAGTGAAAAATAAAATGTCTCACTGCAGGCCAAATAAGAGTTTTTGACTACAGTGCAAGACTAAAAGCTGCTAGCAGGCACCCTAAGGCAATTCAGGAGATGAAACAAAATTTCTTCATGGAAGAAAATCTTCCTAAGAAAAAGGTTAAGGGGTTACATCCTGGTCAGAGCTTAAAGGTCATCTGTCTGACAAATTCAGCTAATATTTATGGAGGTCAGCCAGATTGAAGCAGAGCAGCCTCAGGCTGAAGCCACAGGATAAGGGCTCCTGGGTTTTACACCCAAAGGAGCAAGGCAGGCTTTCATCTGCAGTGCAGGTTCTGTTCTTCCCCAGTCTGAGTCCTACACATACTTGGCAGCTGCTGAGGGCTTGTCCCGTTCTACCTTCTACAAAAGGCAATGTTTCACAGCATGGAAAAAGTCTGATTTCCATGTTTGAGAAGCATGATGATGGGCTCATGAATAATCACAGATTATACTCTGTCAGTCATGATTGTCTATCAATAAAGCATTATCTTGTATTGTCATCTGATAGGCAATGTTTATGTCTTTGTATCCAATGACTTATATTAGACCTTTGAAAGGAAATGGACCTTTTTCCTATACTGTACTTCAAATGATAGCAGTGGACTTTAAATGAAGCTATCTTTTCCAGGCCTGTATTTTCTTGCTCTGATGCAGTTACTGAATGACCTAGCACTGGTTGATAGTTACAGAAAACATATCTAAAGGCTCAGGAAACATTCAGTTGTGCTGCACTTCATAGCTTAAAATTGGGTAGAAGAGAAGAGGTGAATTCTTTTAATATGGTCATTGAATAATAAGAGATGTGATAAAAATAAATAAAGGAAGACTGAAAAGCAAGTAATGTTTTGTAGAGGATGAATAATGTCAGACATGTAGCCAGGAAACTGAGAAGAGAATAACTATTAGAAGCAAAGATAAAGAGCAAACCAATGGGCCTACATAGATGGATTATCAGTAAAGTACCACCATGAGAGCATAGGGCCCTAACTTTGAATCATTAGCATATACATAAAAAGTTGGCAGTTATGCTATTGCCATTGCTCTTGGTTACCCACCATAATTAGATGATAAAGCCCTATTTATGAAAACTTTGCCAACTCTGGTCGTAGGAAATAAAAGAAATAATCTGGAACTGACTATAAAACATTCTACTTGTTAAGTCCTATGTCCACTGCTGGAAAACAAAAAAGCATCAGTAGTCTTAGCCAGTGTTGGGCCCTGTGTTTTACAGAATTGACCTGAAGAAAAGATGTTTTCAATTCTGCAATAGTAACATCATGTATAAGGGGGTAACCCACCACTTTAACTACTTTCTGATTACAAGAGGGATTTATTCACCGGTACTATATAAAGTTGAACAAAGGTCTCTGACTGTGAAGATCTTGGACCCCAGAAGGAAAACCTCCAGCATGCATTCTAAATATTCGTTTACACCTGTAGTATTTGGTCAGATAAGCTTCCATTTAGAGTGGATAGTGTTTCATGCAGACTACTAACTAGTAAAGGGCTAAGTGTGAATATCTCTGAGGACTCATCAATGAATGAATCATATGTATTAACCTTTCACCATCCTGGCTCAGAGACTTTACAAGAAGACAGAAGGAGGTTTTCAAGATAATTAAATTGCACTTCTTTATACTCTGCATTTACAGTTAGAGACATATTTAACCAGACATAGTAATACACACACACAGACACACACACACACACACACACACACACACATACACACGCGTGACAATAGTTAGAGAAAAAAAGGCAAAAACACCAGTGTGTGAGAGAACATGAAGCTGTCAGAGTGAAAGAAAATTCTGATGTTTTAAGAAAATAAGTGTTATTATGGCTCCATGCTAAAAAGAATGCAATGGTTAATCAAATACTTAGAGGAATTCACTCTTTATCCGATCATATTTCCTTTTTCTTCTGTTTGTTTGTTTATTTATTTTTTAGACAGACTCTTTCTATCTTACTCAGGCTAAATTTGATCTCTAGTCCCTGGCTTCAGCTTCACAAGTAGCTTCATTTAAATGAGTAAATTACTGAACCAAGCTCTATTTCTAACTTGTTAATATTAAACATATTCAGCTATATTTTAAAGCTTAGATCTCCACAGAGACATGAGTGTTTTATTCCTAATACAGTAGTACTAAGACACTTGGCTAATCAGGGGTTAGTTTAAGAGTTAAAAGCTAGCTAGCAATAAGTCTGAGGCATAGGCCAAACAGCATGTAATTAATATAAGCTTCTGAGTGTTTACTTGGAACTGCTGGTCCAGATCTCAGGGCAAGGCATGTGGGTCTGGATTTGGGACTAGATAGGTCAGAAACATATCACTACAAAAACCTGGTGGAGTTTCACATAAGCTGGTAGCATAAAGCAAAACTGACCTTTACTATAATCCTCTATGAAAAGTTATTCTTCAGAAACAATGGCCACTCTTGAGGTCTGTGGTGTTTTAGTTCCCCAGATAATTAATTTTTGTTGAATTATTTGTACTTGGAGAAATTTCTTCACATTCAGTGTTGGTCAAATGTCAAATGTCACAGTAGCTGGATCTACTCACTAAATGATGTTAGGGAAAAATGTCATTTACACAGTGTAATTGAATGAGTGCCAAACAAATAGTGTCACATATTATTAGGATAACTGGCTCCTACAGAGTATTTATTTTGCAGTTCACTATCACCTACAAGAAGTTAATTGTCACCAGAGTTTACAGGAAGTAAATACTAGTAGATAGCTTCTATCAGTCATTAGGATAAAGAAGCAAGTGAATAATAACTGTGATAACAGTATTGTATAAGAAGCTATTGAATGTAGCATGAGATATAATTATGTACATTAACATAACAATACCATTTGAGGTATGCATATGGATCTTTTTCATTTCTTAATGATTGAAATTAGTAAGCTTAACATTAATTTAGAGAAATGGAATTTTAGATTCTATGCATATAAAATAATGACAACTTTATATGAAAGTTTTACAAACTAATTTCATGAATGGAACACAAATCCAAGTAGGTCAAAGATCTCAACATAAATCCAGTCACACTGAACTTAACAGAAAAAAAAAGTGTAAAATACCCCTACAAAGCAATGGCACAGGTGACCACTTCCTAAATATAATATCAGTAGCACAGATACTAAGAACAACAATCAATAAGTGGGACCTCCTGAAACTGAGAAGCTTTTGTAAAGCCAAGGACACTGTCAATAGGACAAAACGTCAGCCTACAGAATGAGAAAAGATTTTCACCAACCCTTTATCTGACAGAGGGCTAATCTCTAAAAACTCAGAAAACTGGATCCTCAAAACTTAAACAATCTAATTAAAAAATGGGTTTCAGAGCTAAAAAGGGAATTCTCAACAGTAGTATAAATGGCTGAAAGACACTTAAGGAACTGCTCAACATCCTTAGCCATCAGAGAAATATAAATCAAAACAACTTTGAGATACCCCTTACACCTGTAAGATTGGCTAAGATCAAAAACACAGATGACAGCCTATGCTGGAGGGGTTTCAGAGCAAGGGGAACACTCCTCCATTGTTGGTGGGAGTGTAAACTGGTTCAGCCACTCTGGAATGCAGTATGGCGGTTTCTCAGAAAACTGGGAATCAATCTCCCCAAGGACCCAGCAATTGAGCATATACCCAAAGGACACACAGCACATTCACACTCCAAAGGCATTAGCTCAACTATGTTCATAGCAACATTGTTTATAATAGCAAGAAACTGGAAACAACCTAGATGCCCCTCAACTGAAGAATGGATTAACAAACTGGTACATCTACACAATGGAGTACTACTAACATTAGCAGAAAAAAAAAAAAAAGACATCCTAAAATTTGCAAGGAAATGGATGGATTTTGAGGATATCCTCCTGAGTGAGGTTTCACAAGCCCAGAAAGATAAGAACAGGATGTACTCACTCATTAGTGGTCTTTTGACAAAAGAAAAGAATATCCAAGCTACAAACCACAACCAAGAAAAGCTTGGAATCGGAACTTGAGAGATAGGGATTCCACTAAGAAAAGAAAATAGAGAAGATCTTCCTAGCTTATTGGGAGCATAAGGGGCCACCACCAAGGAGGTGTGGGAACAAATCATGAAGAAAGAAGATGATTGAGTGAGAGGAGCAACGGAGAGGGAGAAAAAACAAAAATTGGCGATCTAAATAAAAAAAAGCCAGTGTGGGGTTTGAAAAAGGCCGGGTGCTAGGGTTACCTACAAGACCTCACAGAATGTCCCTGTCTAGGTCTCCAACCAATATTGAAGGTGTTGCCTAGACAGCACTTCCCCTATAATCAAATGAATAGTCATCCTAAGTGAGATAACAGAACTTACATCCAACAATGAATAGAGGTAGAGACAGAGATACATGGCTGAGCACTGGGTTGAGCTCCTGATCCAGCTGAGAGCAGGGGAGAAGAGTCTATATGAGCAAGGGGATAGGGCTTATGAGGAAAATTCCCACAGTGCTGGCTGGCTGGAGCCCTGGGGAGCTCACTGAATTAAGAACAACCACTGGAAAAACTTCAAGAAAAGGAACTAAACCCTCCAAGGATGGGCAACTGTCCACTGACATGGGCAGTATGTAGGGCCTCCAGAGGAGAGATCAAACTGTGCTTCTATGTGTGGACTGGCACTTCAAAGCCCATTCTTTCCAGAGGAACACCTAACAGTCATGACATTAGGATGAGGAAATCAGAGTTGCCTGGAGTGGAGGCTGAGCTGATTCACCTTTAGACTTCTTGCCCTTTTTGGGGAGGGGATGAGGAGAAGGGAAGGTAAAGGCTGACAAGGAGCAGTTGGGATGGGGAAGGGAGGGAGAATAAGGGTATATATGGGGGAAAAAAGGACTTTATTTTATATAAAAAAATAAAAATGAATAAATTTTTAAAAAATGAAGTAAATTGAATATATTAATTGACAGAAAAATGTATGTAGATAAATTTTATGGAGTGCTTATAATTCTTAACTCTTATCTGAATAATACATACCTATGATATATATATATAATTTATACTTCAAAGTATATATATGTAATAACACTTGGAGAGATCTAAACAGAATAACTAAATAACGAAATTTAAACTGCTATGCCTGACAATGATAGTGGAAACCCAAACTTTTATGGGACATTCCCTATTGTTGATAAACTGTTTTATATTTACTTGGTTAACTAACAGAAAAGCAGTCTTTGACTACATCAAACAGAGTTTTTAGAGATGTAAAGATACTAGGAATTATAAGTGGACTGGAAATTAATATTGCTAGGTGACATTTGATGAATAACAATGTGGAATTTCAGTCTGGTCCCTTCACACCCTTTGTCACAATGTCTCCGATGTGCACCTATGGTGATGATAATCCTGTAGAGCTTCCAGTTAAATTATGCTGATTTTATTACGAAATGATTCTAAAGTCATTAATGTATAAACATTGAGGTATAATAAAGAGAAGATTACAGAATCTACATAGCCTATAGAAGCGACCGATAGACACTTTACAGTTCAACAACTTAAATGATGCTTTTTAAGTGTGGAGAGAAGCAGACTCAGAGGAGCAATTACTTGGAGCCTAACCTTTTCTATTATAACATAGTGTATGCAAAAATTGGCAATAATTCAGTGTTCAACTGCATTTTAAAAGTTTAACTATAGTCTCTTTAAAACTGCAACTTTCCTGCAGCATAATATCAAGTGTTATACACTTGCAAGAGATAAATGATTTTTCCTGATCAAATTATATGAGGATGAATAATTTTATACTATATAATTGGTGAGCTGGATAATTCAATAAGCCCATTTGCTGCAGTTGAATTCTTTTCACAAGTAGAGTTTCCATAATGAGAAAGGCAGTTTTGCAAAGCAGCTGCCACATATGAGTAGCATTAATAAATTAATCATTAAACTGACCGAAACTTTTTTTTATATAGAACAAGTTACAGGCAGATAAATGTTAGTACTTTGCCAATATTGTATGTTTTTCATTAAAAGATTGTAGGAAGCATACAGATATTACATGTTTTTATAAATAAAAACTTTTGTGATAGATTTTCTTTTAAAAGTTTTCTTTCTATTTTTATCAAATAAATTCTATGTATTAATCCTTCCCAGAAGTATTTAAATGTGAAAATCACACATTAGTGAATTAAGTTATTGAAAAGTACATCTGAATTACCCAGTTCTATTCTCCTACTCTAGTCTCATTAACAAGCAAAGCTTAATGCTATATCTAAAAAATGTACTTATCAAAGGCACAGAAGTTTGTCAGTTCACAAAGCTAATGACATGCATGCTTGTATGTACACATTTACACACTCATACATGTGTACATATGTACTTGTTCTTCTTGGGTAATTGCTTATATGATTCATACTTGAAATAGATATTTATCATTTTATCAAATAAAGTCCAGCAAGGATAGGTGCCCAAATATCACTGACTTTATTTTTATATTTTTATGGAACTAAGCTTCCTAGATCCCTGCCCTGTATGTTTCCATAAATATTTGCAAATCTTGATAAGACATTATTTTTTATTGTTTTTTTAAATAAAGTCTAATTTTTTTATCCATGTATCCCCTTGTTCAAAATCCCTTCACCCTACCAGTCACTATCTCTTTTCCCATCTCCTTATTTTCTCCCCAGCAAGGGCAGGAGGTCCCAAGGTCCCAAGGTGGCTTAGTTCAGCATCCATTCAGGCAATTTGCTTTCCTCACCCCCACATCAAACTGGGTGAAGTGTTCCTCTTCAGGGAGTGGGCTCTAAGGTGCCGGTCCAAGGTGCTTCAGATGCCAAGCTGTTCAGTGGTTGTGGTTTGAAGCTTGGGTATGCTTTGCTTTTTGTTTAAAGTCCACTAATGAGTGAGTACATTCCCTGCTTGTCTTTCTGGGTTTGTAATACCTTGTTCAGGAGGATATTCTCTAAATACATCCATTTGCCTGAATATTTTAGGATATCATTTTGTCTTACTGCTGAGTAGTATTCCATTGTGTATATGTACCAAATGTTTGCTAATCCATTCTTCAGTTGAGGGGCACCTAGGTTGCTTCCAGATTCTTGCTATTGTGAATAATGCTGCTATGAACATACTTGAGCTAATGCTTTTGGAGTGCAAATGTTCATCTTTAGGGTATACACCCAGAAGTGGTATGGCTGTATCCATAGGGAGATTGATTCCCAGTTTTCTGAGAAACTGCCATACTGCATTTTGGAGTGGCTGAAAAATCTTACACTCACACCAGCAATGGAGGAGTAATCCCCTTGCTCTGCATCCTCTCCATTATAGGATATCATCTGTGTCTTTAATCTTAGCCATTCTGACTGGTTTAAGGTGGTATCTCAAAGTTGTTTTGATTTGCATTTCTCATATGGCTAAAGATGTTGAGCACTTTTCCAAGTGTCTTTAAGCCATTTGTAATTCTTCTGCTGAGAATTCCATTTTTACTTCTGAACCTCGTTTTTATTCAAGATCGTGGCTTTTAGTTTCTTGAGTTCTCTATATATTTTAGAGATCTGCCCTCTGTCACTTGTAGGCTTCATGAAAATCTTTTCCCATTCTGTAATTTGTTGTTTTGTCTTATTGAATGTGTCCTTGGCTTTACAGAAGCTTCTCAGTTTCAGGAGGTCCCACTTTTTGATTATTGTTCTTAGTGTCTGTGCCACTGGTGTTATATTTAGGAAGTGTTCACCAGTGCCAGTGCATTGGAGGGTATTTCCCACTTTCTTTTCTATCAAGTTCAGTGTGGCTGAGTTTATGTTTAGGTCTTTGATCCACTTGGATTTGAATTTTGTGCAGGGTGATAGGCTTGGATCTATTTGCATTTTTCTAGACACCACCATCCAGCTATCCCAACACCATTTGTTAACGATACTATCTTTTACTATTGAGTATTTTGGGCCTCTTTGTCAAAGATCAGGTGTTTATAGGTGTGTGGGTTAATATCAAGGTCTTCAATTTGATTCCATTTATTCACAAGTCCATTTTTAGGTCAGTATCAATCTGATTTTATTACTGTAGCTCTATAGTATAACTTGAAGTCCGGGATAGTGATGTCTCCTGAGGTTCTTTTGTTGAGCAAAAATGTTTTGGCAATCCTGGCTTTCTTGTATTTCCAAATGAACTTGAGTATTGTTCTTTCAAGATTTGTAAAAATTGTATTAGGATTTTTATGGGACTTGCATTGTATCTGTTGATTGCTTTTGGTAGAATTGCCAATTTCACTGTGTTGATCCTACCTATCTAGGATCATGGGAGAGCTTTCCAATTTCTGATATCCTCTTCTATATCTTTTTCAGTGATTTAAAATTTTTGTCAAATAGGTCTGTTACTTCTTTGGTTATAGTTTCTCCAAGGTATTTAATGCTATTTGCAGCTATGATAAAGGGAGCTATTTCCCTTATTTCTTGTTCAGCCCTTTTATCTTTAGTGTATAGGAGAGGAGGGCTACTGATTTCTTTGAATTCATCCTATATCTTGTCACATTGCTGAAGGTGTTTATCAGCTGTAGAAGTTCCCTAGTAAAATTTTGTGGGTCACTTATGTATACAGTCACATCATCTGCAAATACTTTCTTACTTCTTTTCCAATTTGTATTCCCTTAATCTCCTTTCATTCTCTTATTGCTTTAGCTTAAATCTCAAGTACTATATTGAAATGATAAGGGGAGAGAGGACAGCCTTGTCTAATTCCTGATTTTAGTGGGATTGCTTTGGGTTTTTTCCATTTAGTTTAATGTTCACTGTTGGTTTCTTGCAAATCGCCTTTATTATTTTGAGATATTTTCCCTGTATTCCTGATCTCTCTGGGACTTTTATCATAAAAGAGTATTGAATTTTTTCAAAGGATTTTTTTCAGTATCAAAGGATATAATCATGTGTTTTTTTTTTTCTTTCTTCAGCTTGTTTATATGATTGGTAACATTTATGGTTTTTCATATGTTGAACCAAATCTGCATTTCTGGAATGAAGCCAACTTGATCATGGTGGATGATATTTTCATATGATGTTGTATATAGTTTGCCAGAATTTTGTTAAGAATTTTAGCATCAATATTCATGAGGGAAATTGTTCTGTTTTCTCTTTCTTTTTGCGTCTTTGAGTGGCTTGGGTAGTAGGGTAATTGTGGCCTCATAAAAAGAATTTGGCAATATTCCTTCAGTTTCTACTTTATGAAGAGTTTGAGGAGTATGGTATTAGTTCTTGTTTGAATGTCTGGTGAATCCTGCACTGAAACCATCTGGACCTGGGCTTTTTTTACTTGGGAGGCTTTTAATGACAGCTTCAATTTCCTTTGGGGTTATAGGTCTGTTTAGTTATTTAATTTGATCTTGATTTAATTTTGGTAAGTGGTACCTGTCCAAAAAGCTGTCATTTTCTTTTAGGTTTTCCATTTTTGTGAAGTATAGATTTTCAAAGGATGATCTGATAATCCTCTAGATTTTCTAGGCGTCTATTGTTATGTCCCCTTTTTCATTTCTGATTTTGTTGATTTGGATACTCTCTCTCTGATTTTTGGTTAGTTTGGATAAGAGTTTATCTATCTTGTTGACTTTCTCAAAGAACCAACTCTTTGATTCATTGATTTTTTTTTTTTGTATTGTTCTTTTTGTTTCACTTATGTTGATTTCAGCTCTTGTATCTTTATAGGTATCTCCTTCTTTAAGTTGGGAAAGTTTTCTTCTATGATTTTATTGAATACATTATCTGTGCCTTTGAACTGGTATTCTTCTTCTTCTTCTATTCCTATTATTCTCAGGTTAGATCTTTTGATGGTGTCCCAAATTTCCTGAAAATTTTTTGTTACAGCTTTTTTGGTTTTCATGTTTTCTTTGACTGATGTATCTATTCCCACTACTGAGTCTTCCACTCCGAATATTTTCTTTTCCATCTCTTGGATTCTGTTGGCTATGTTCGTATTTCTAGTTCCAGCTGTTTTTTTTTTTTTTTTTTCAGATTTTGTATTTCACCCTCTGCCTCATTTTGTGCCTTTTTTATTGCTTCTATTTCAATTTTTAGTTCCTGGAATGTTTCTTTCATTTTTTGATTTTCATTTTCTTGTATTTATTTTCTTTCAAAGATTTGTTCATCTCTTCCAATTTTTTGTTTGTATTTTCTTCTATTTCTTTAAGGGAATTTGTAATGTCCTCTTTTAAGGCTTCTATGATCTTCTTAAAGGTATTTTTGATGTTATTTCCTTCTGTTTCATCTTCATTGCTCTGTTCAGGTCTTATTGTTGTAGAACCAACAGGTTCTTCTGGTGTTGTTTTGTTGTTCTTTATATTATTATATGTATTCTTGCACTGGCATCTGCCCATTGCTTCAGTAGTTCACACTTTGTCAGTTCCTAGTCAGTTGTGGCTAGAGGGCTTGTGTGTCTCCTGTCTGCTCTGAACAAGAGGTCTGCATGATCTCTGACTCTGCTCTGGACACAGTTCTGTGTTTCAAAGGTGCCTGATTGTGTATGATGACACAGCTAGCCCTGAAGTTGGTGCCCAGCATTGGGAGGTCCCTTCTGTTAGCGATGGCTAGGGAAGGCCCCTCCTAGATAAAGTCTAGGGACTATTGCTAGTGAGAGTCTGAGATCAAAAATTTGTGTGTGACACTGGCTCTGGAGAGGGATTCTCAGGACATCTGTGTGAGCTTAAATCTGCTCACCTCTGATTCTACTCTGGACATGGGTCTGAGTTTCAAAGGTGTCAGTCTATCTATGATGATAGACATATTTTTTAATTAGGTTTTGTCTCTTAATTTTTTGAATCAGTATTTGATCTAGAGTGAATTTTGCTAACTTTTCTTCTATTTAAATACTTTTTATATAATGCAGACATGTTTTTCTCATGTCTATTTCATGTTTGATATAATTAGAAAGTTTTCCCATTTTGTAGATTAACATGTTAATATTACTGTTAACATGTGATAGTCCATCTTCATTGTCAATTTGATCAGATTTGAAATCACCTATCAGACACACCTCTGGGTATTGGTACAGAGGTTGAACTTAGGAATTAATACTATCCATGAATGTATGTGGAACTATTCTACTTACTGGAGTCTCAAACTTGATTTAAAAAATGTTAAACAAGGTAATGAATGACATAGAAGCAATGCAACCAGTTTCTTTACAAGCCTGCTGCCGCAGCTTGAGCTTTCCTGTTTGCCTGAAAGGCTACACTGCCATGATGCCTTCTATGCTCAACTATGAGCCAGAATGAATTCTCCCTTCCTTAAATTGCCTTTGCATGATTAAGTTTGTAGCAAAAAGAACAGTAACTAATATGGTATAATAGAAATTTTCATCTCTGCTCATCTTACACAGGAAGAATATTTTTCCTTTTCCCATTGATGCTTTGTTGGTGGACAGTTGGCTGCTTAGCAGATATGTTAAGATTTGACATGTTCTAAGCAGCTGGGACTATTCTATGATTATTCCACATAATAAAAATTTCTCTCTGATACCATGGCTCTGAAATACAACACACAGAAACAGAATGTATAGAACCTATAGGAAGGGACCAAGTCAGGCAAAACATGATACTATTTGGAACCAGTATCCATCTGCATTTGGTCTCCTAAAATTCCACTAAATTTGCTACTCTGCCATCCATTTCTTTTCTTTTTTTTTTTTTTGACATTGATGCACCTGTTTATTTATTTGTTTTTAATAGTTTAGACATTTCTAAGAATGAAATACAATGAATAAATGAGAAAAAGAAAAGTTAAATGACAGAAACTTTTAAAAAGCATAGAATTCTGGCCCCAACTCCCAGTCTAGTCAAAGAGAGTGAGGAGGGATTATATAAGCAAAGGAGTCAAGATCATGATGGGGAAACTCACAGAGACAGTTGAGCTACTAGGAGCTCATTGACTCTGGAGTGACAGTTGGAAACCTGAATGGGACTGAAGTAGGCACTTAGAATATGGAAGACAGTGTGTGGCTTGGGCAGATTGTGGGGCCTCTGTCCATGGGACCAGGATTTACCTCTAGTGCATGAACCGGCTTTTTGGAGCCCATTCCCTATAGAGGGATACCTTGCTCAGCTTTCATATGGTGGATGGATTTAGTTCTGCCTCAACTTGATATGCAGACTATATTGACTCCCAGTGGGAGTCCTTACCCTCTCTGAGAAGCGGATGAGGGGTAGGGTTGGGAGAAGCTGGGGGCTAGTAGGAGGAGGGGAGGGAAGGGGAACTGTAGTTGGTATGTAAAATAAAAAAAATCCTTTTAAATAAATAAAAAATTTAAAAAATTAAAAAGGAAAAACCATAATCTTCTTAGGCATTATTCTTTTGTCCCCCAAATTCCTGGCAGACCTAAAAGACCACTATCTGTCTATAACCCAAACCTTATTCTTTCCTAGACGTTTTATATAGAAAAAAATGTAAGATTTTGGGGCTCTATATTTTCATTCCTTTTTAAATTACTGAATATATTCATTATATAAACCTATACTGCATTTTATTTGTATTTGTCAGTTGCTAGACTGTGGTTAATGCATACATCTTCATAACCATAGTCAATGTATGTATGCAACTATGTTGATAAATTGTTAAAACTTAGCTTAATATGAACCTTTTATTTTTGGTACTTTCTCTTGATTAGAACTATGAATATAAGTTGTTTATACTCTTTGCTCAGACATTCAGAAAACTAAATTAGAAGTATAAGCTGGGCTAATAATCAGTATGTGGTTTTAGACAATCTTCAAATGGAAGCTGGATGTATGGAGAGCTCTGCTCCCCCAAATAGCTCACTGTTCTCCATACGCTGTTCTCTGACACAGTAACTTGATGTTTTCTGGAAAAGACAGATTCCACCATTTCAAATTTTTTCCACCTTAAAGAACTCCCCATCTTAAAATCAAACTTAACCTAATATTTTTCTTTGGTTAGCTGAAAACTTAATAAAAGTTGTTTTCCTCCTATAGTCCCAAGGTGTGACCCCACGATAGGCAAAGAATCACAGCTCTTCACAAGGATAGGCAAAGAATCACAGCTCCTCACAAGAAGGAAAATGCTAAGCCCCTGGTCTGCACAAATTTTAAATCTGGCAGTTTAATTGCTGTAGTTTCCTTAGCTGAAGTCAAAAGAAAAAAAAATCTTCTTGATCTTCAGTTCTACCCTCTGAAATATTTGTGTCTAAGTAATTTTATCATCCTGCTTCCTCCCTGAGAACAGAGGGCAATACAATCTTTACACTTACGGTATCCTTCTAAATGCCACACAGAGAAACAATAAATGAGCCATCCATTTTAGTTTCCCCAAGGTCCTTCTCTTTTTTACTCCTGTCAATCATTTCATCCTCTAAGAAAGCAACCATTCTTGTTGTCTCACATTATCCTCTATAGACAGTCTTTAGCATAAGATTGACTCTAAAATGGTGAGAAATAATGCATGTTCAGAAGAAAATATACTTCTACTTTTGATTTATTCCTTGGCCAGTAATATGCATTCTGCCACTCTACAGCAGTGGTGGTCAGTGGCAGGGACTCTGGGACTTTGACTTTGTGGCAGCAACTCTGCGGCTGTGTAGACAGTGATGTGCTCGGGAGAAGTTGGGATTAGAACGCCCAGCCAACCACAATTACAAGGATGGTAACTCGAGTTCTACAACATATTGTATTCTATGTTATATTAAGAAGGTGTATCATTACAACTTAAAGTCTTAACAAATTTTGATGAGATCATTGGGATGTTCCAATTTAATTTCATTAAGTTGAAGAGCAACTGTATTTTGATTTGTCACAGTATTGAACTTTCAAGCATCACATACTAAACTTTCCTTTCCTTTTGTTCATTGTTAAGTTTTGAAAATTTATTGACTAATTTACTTAAGACTTCTTATAAATCCTGTATTCATAAAATACATATATAAAAGTAAACTTTTTAATAAATATATTAACCCTGTAAAGTATGACAAGATTAATTGTAACTATCTAGGTGGCATAGTAGATTTCATAAAATACTGAAAACAAGCATGGTATACTAGTTATATCTCTGACACTGAACCTTTAGATATTTCTTAAGTTATTATTTTCAGTATCCTTCTTCAGCTATCAAAATTAGATTAAGTCTAAAAAGCTCACTGAACTATAAATATTTTATTATTATTTATTATGTTGTTGTAGAAGCATGAAACATGGATTAATCTTGCTCATTTTGCATTTTACTATTTTTGTATAAAATAAATTAGCAAGCAAAACCAATCATCTTAGACAATCATCTTATAGCAAATTATAAAAGGTGTTTAACCAAAAAGCCCCCCCTTGTTTTTACTATAACTTCAAAGAAAAGAACAAATATTCTAGGCAATGCAGGAGCCCAATTATGAGCTCTGTGAGGGACAGGAGGCTTGTGGCATAAAAGCAGGTTGCTTGGTTTGCCTTAGCTCCACTTTGATCTCTCTGTCTTCTTTTCCTTTTTCACTGATGTTTCCTTATTCTTTATGCAACAAGCATTTAGTGCTCACTTCCCAGGTGCCAAGCCCACTACCAAAGGGTGAGGATACTAATGAGACAAGACATCCCAGGGATTATAGGCCATGAAGGAGACAGATAAATAATCACAGAGCTCTCGAACAATGTGACTGGACTCTAAATTAATGACAGAGCTCTATTTCACTCTGAACCAAACCTGCTTACTTTTTAAGATTTTGAAACACTAAAATGTATAAATATCTTCCCAAAACAAGTTAAACAACAGACTAAGTTAGATTAAATATCCACGTATCAGAAATTTCATCGTGGTCTTTGCTGACAATTAGATCACAGTAGGTCATTATTGAAAATATTCACTCTCGTTCCAACCATCCTACTCTCACTAAGCAAACACTGGTTTTTGGTTTTTCTGTTTTATATTTTTTGAGATTATAATTTAATTGCAAATTTTCTTCCTTCTCTTCCCTTCTGTTAAAACTTCCTATATTCCCCTCTCTGTTTTCCTTCAAATTCATGGTCTCCTTTTTTATTTATTGCTATTTTTGCACATACACACACACACATATATATATTGTTTTTTAACATCTATCATCATTATTCAGACATTATAAGTTTTATTATATTGTTTTTTAGAGTAATGTTACATATATATATGTCCTAAACATATATATATATATATATATATATATATATATATATATATATATATATATATATATATATTCCTAAAAATTACCTGTTCATTTCTGATAATGTTGCTTGTATGTATGTATGTTTACACAGCTGGCCATTTGGCATCAGACAACTAACTGATTTTGCTGTGAGGGATCACCTACCTCATCAGCTCCATCTTTCCCCAGCTGTTTACAGTTTTTTCTGTAGGCTGAGGCCTTGTGAGTTTTTTATCTGTCCAGTTTGACATTTCCATTTGGTGCCATACTTCTTCAGCTCACACCTGTTTGGTCAGGTTTTTGAGACTTTAAAGGTGTATCTTCTGCTGTTACTAGAAGAAACAAATTCCTTGGCCTTCTGAGCCTTACAATCTTTTCTTTCCCTCTTACACAATGTTTTCTTAGCCTTTGGTACAGGAGTATTTTGTAGATGTTTCCTTTGAGATTAGGATATAGGGCTCTGCATTTTGATTTGCTGTGGTTTTGTGTAAAGATCTTCACCTACTGCAAAGAAAATCTCTACTTGTTGAAAAGAGAAATTTTCTTCATGAAGGGCAAATTTACACTTATCTGCAGGTTTAAGTTCAAATGTTTATAATTTTTGTTAGTGATTATGCAGGTTTAATAATAGACACTGTAAATTCTCATATAGTAACCATGACTACTCTAGTTATATCTTTTGGTACCCTTCTAGAAAAATTGCTGGATTTACCAGAAAACTTCCCCCTTTCCAATGCAATGCACAGAAATGACAAATTTTGTTTTGTTTTTAGGTTTCAACATTGAACTATCTCAGTGTTTTGACTTATCCCTTTAAATGTTTACAACCTCCACTATAAGAAGCATATTCTCCAGGTGGCTATTAACTTCATTGTCATTGCAGTAAATGTGATAACTAAACCAGATGTACCCATAATAATGCATACATGTGATCATACATGAACAAGAAATATCCAGTCAAATTGTGGATAGTCGTCAGAAGAGCACTGGGATTTTGTAACTAATTTTCACAGAAAAAAATGACAGAAATATGAGTATTTCCTCTACTCTAAAGAAACTAGTGTTCTGATTTAATTGAACATGATATGTTAAACTGACTGACTTAAAGCATTTTCTAAAAACATATTATATTTATGTATATGTGAGGTTGATTATGGAAGACAACAGTACTTTAATAAATGGATTGATTTAAAAATACTCCTCTGACCAATGAGAGGATGATATAGTTTAGTTTCTCTGAGATCCTCAACAGAATATAAAAGTAGAGTAAAGAAATTCTACTCTGTGGAAGTAGAACAGCCATCTTCAGGCTTTGAAATAAGATAGTTAATGTTCTTGATATTCAGATCCAGATTTCATTAGGCTACTGCCTTTTCAGGTTGAAAACAGTGGACCATGGTATTTTTCCAAAACAACATGGGCCAGTTCTCATTTCTCTTCATATATAGGTGTTTATTGATTCTATGGAAAACCTGGCTGTTATGAAATTGCATACAGTTCATTGATGCTGTGAGATCAAAAGCTGATGGGAAAGAATGAAGAATCTCTTTTTTTAAAAAAAACTATCTATCACCATTATTCAGACATTATAAGTTTTATTATATTGTTTCTTTTTAGAGAAATGTAACAAATACCACATACATACTATCACTTCATTCTTTGTGCTAAGTTCTGGATTCAGTGATGAGAATCATAAAAATTTCTGATGACTATAAGGAACTCACTTCCCAGAACTGGGGATTCTGTTTTAGGAAAATTGCATGCATCATATCTTACATAATAAAATTTGTTTTAGAAAGAATATGTTAGCACATAATTTTTTTCTTTGATCAAGCTCTAATAGAGTCAGATGAATGGTTCATTAAGCACACCATGTAATTTTATACCCCATTTTTGTTGATTGATTTATAGTTTAGTAAAAACCATTACATAGAATTATAAGCATAATTTAAGTAGCAGATATTTGATTATTATCCTACTTGTTACACATAGAGTATTGTTGTTATCATAATTAAAAATTGCATCACTTCCTCTAAAACCAAGCTGTGGACCCCACCCAGACTGTATGTTCATCTTGGAAAGGCAAGGTTCTTGAGAGATGACTTTAAGGTTTTGAGAAATAAAATCTTCAATAAACATCTCTATTCCAATTGTTTTGCTGATATACCACTATCCAGCTTCTGTTTATATATAATTTTAAGTAACATTTTAAGTAACAAAATATGATGTGGATCAATTTTAAAACAATGCACTGGAAGCAATATATAATCTTTCTGGTAAGTTTTTCTAGATAAAATTCCAAGCATTTAACCCTTGAAGTTGTTTGAGAAAAATGGCTATGACAGCAAAAAGTATGCAAGAAAGGAGGAGTTTATGACTTATTGTGGATACCAATAAATAGAAAAGCTATCGCAGTATGTATTGCTGTGAGATGCTTCCACTATGCAAATTGATACATATTTTTTGTTACTAAACTGCTGAAATGATTTTGCCCTTTAATATAATCAGATAGAACATGAGGTTATTTTTGGAGGTGGTTCCAAATTATCATCTTAAAGTTTGAATATCCATCCCTCTATTGGAGATTTCAGGCCATGCCAAAGATTTCAGGGAGATAAAGGCACACAATTTTCATGGAAATGACCGTATATGTACATGTACACATTTAAGAACCATTTTATTTTTAAATAATTTTAAATTTATAAAAAAGTGCAAAACTTATTTGGTAATTTTTTCTTATATTTTTTACCTTTGGGCCCTGAATTGTTTTTTATAGCCATTGCCCAATTATAAAAACAGACATACATTTACTACCATTAACTTTGCAATTGTTTAGTGTGTTTGAGAAAAAACAACTATGGCAATTTAGCTCTTGCTAGCTGCCAGGATAGATTTGGCAGTCACTGATTCACTTCAAATGGGACATTCATTGCCCCAGTTTGCAATGTGATAGTTCCTCATTTCCTACTTTTACCTAATCTAAATTTACTGTTATGAGATCTATCTCAAATTCCTTGTCTGTTAGCTTTATTATTTATGCAAATATTTGTTTAATTTTAGCAGTACTCTATGTGTCTTTACTTGATTATGTAACAACCAAACATATTATCTATAATTTTTGTGAGGCTGTCCTAGCAAGTCACCAGGGACTCTTTCTACAATTTTCAGGTATTTTGGCATGAGAAGATAATACTGGTTCTTTATTGTCAATTATGATTCGAGATCAATATCTCAGTGGTAGGTGAGATCATTGTTACTATTCATTGCCTTTCTACTATAAAGTACAGGTTTTAGACTGACACATAATATCACATTGATAGATAGGTTTACATATAATTGAAAATGGGTTATGTATTTATTTTTGTACAATATCTAATGAAATATTTATATTTATTTTGAAAGATAAATGTTTATATTTTTAAACAAAAATAAATGTACTTGTATTGAGTATTATTCTCAATATATATTCTGTGATGATAATGTCCTTGTGTCATGACATGTTTGAGATAAAACTGTCTACTGAAAATTATGTTTTTCAAAATTGAACTGCAAGATATTATTCATGAAAATATTTACAGCTCCTGAGTCTGTAGCAGACAGAGATCAACTCTGACTGCCACGGTCCCCCCAGCTGCTGCTGAGGGAACTCGAATGGCCACTTCAACTCCAACTGCTCAAACAGAGAAGGATTGAAGAATTGAAATTCAGTCCCCTGCCCAGAGCAGAGGTAGAGATTGAGCAGACCTTTTGTTCACAGGTGACAGGAGACACACAAGCCTGAGTACCACAACTGACCAGGAGCCACCTAACCATGAATCACTGAAGCCATGGGCAGATGCCAGTGCCAAAATTTACATAATAATATAAAGAACAATAAGGTAACTCTAGAAGAAAGAGGCAATCTTACAACTACAAGATCTGAACTGAGCAATGAAGAGGAAACAGAAGGAAGCAACACCAAAAATTTCTTTATGGTGATCATCGAAGTTCTCAAAGAAGATATGAAAAATTGCCTTAATGAAATAGAAGAAAATACAAACAAAAAATTGGAAGAGATGAACAGATCTATGAAAGAAAACCAAGAAAAAGTAAACCAAAAAAATTAAAGAAACATGCCAGGAACTAAGCTGAAATAGAAGCAATAGAAAAGGCTCAAAATGAGGCAAAGATGGAAATAGAAAACCTGAAGAAAAAAGCTGGAAACACAGATACAAGCATAACAAACAGAGTTCAAGAGATGGAAGATGGAATCTCTGAAGTGGAAGACTCAGTAGCTCAAATAGATATATCAGTCAATGAAAATACTAAAACCAAAAAAGCCATAATTCAAAATGTTCAGGATCTGGGACACCATGAAAAGACCTGACTTGAGAATAATAGGAATAGGGGAAGGAGAAGAATACCAGCTCCAAGGCACAGATAATGTTTTCAATAAAATCATAGAAGAAAACTTCCCTAACCTGAAGAAGGAAATGCCTATAAAGATACAAGAAGCTTACAGAACACCAAATAGATATGACCCCCCCCAAAAAAAGTCAGTGCGCCACATTATAATCAAGCAACAAAACATACAGAACAAAGAACAAATTTTAAGAGCTGCAAAAGAAAAGGGCCAACTTACATATGAAGGCAGACCCGTCAGAATAACACCTGACTATTCAATGGAAACGATGAAAGCTAGAAGGGCTTGGTCAGAAGTTATAAGGACGCTAAAAGAGTATGGCTGCCAAACTAGAATACTATACCCTGCAAAATTATTAATCACCATTGATGGAGGAAACAAGATATTTCATGACAAAGTCAGACTGAAACAATATCTATTTACCAATCCAGCGCTACAGAGGTTATTAGAGGGAAAACTCCAACATAACAACCCCAGACAAACCCATGAAACCACAAACAATCAATAATTTCACAGAAGAATACTCCAGAGAAAGGAAATACAAACAAGTTACCACCAAAAATGGCAGGAAATATCAATCAATGGTCACTAACTTCCCTTAATATAAAAGGACTCAACTCTCCTATAAAACGTCACCCACTAACAAGATGAATACAACAACAAAAGCCATCCTTCTGTTGCCTACAAGAAACACTCATCAACTGCAAAGACAGACACAGGCTTAGAGTAAAGGGTTGGGAAAAGATTTTCTAGTCAAATGGTCCTAAGAAACAAGGGGAGGTTGCAATCCTAATATCTAACAAAGTAGACTTTAAGCTAAAAGCAATTAAAAGGGACCAAGATGGTCATTACTTATTCATCACGGGAAAAATTGGTCAAGAGGAGATTTCAATGCTGAATATTTATACCCCTAATATTAAGGCACCTACTTATGTAAAAGAAACACAGCTAAAGTTCGGTTCCCACATCAATTCTTTCACCCTAGTAGTGGGAGAGTTCAATACCCCACTTTCAACCCTGGATAGATCAACCAGACAGAGTCTCAACAGAGAAATAAGGAGTCTAAATGAGGTTATGATGCAAATGGATTTCATAGATATCTACAGAACCTTCCATCCAAAGGCAAAGGAATATACATATTTCTCAGCTCCTCATGGAACTTTCTCCAAAATTGACCACATAATTGGTCATAAAGCAAATATCAACAGATACAAAAAAATGGAAATAATACCTTGTAACATATCGGACCACCAGGGCCTAAAGTTAGAGTTCAACAACATCAAAAATCAAAGAAAGCCTACCAACTCATGAAAACTAAACATCACTCAGCTGAACCATCTCTGGGTCAAGGAAGAAATTAAGAAAGAAATCAAAGTCTTCCTAGAATATAATGAAAATGAATCTACAACATATCCAAACCTGTGGGACACAATGAAAGCATTCTTAAGCGGAAAATTCATTTTGTTAGATGCCTACATGAAAAACCTAGAGAAATCCAACACTAGAGACCTAATAACTCAGGTGAAAGCCTTAGAACAATTAGAAGCAAACTCACCTAGAAGGAGTACATGGCAGGAAATAATCAAACTTAGACCTGAAATCAATACAATTGAAACAAAAAGAACAATAAAAAAATCAATGGATCTAAGAGTTGGTTCATAGAGAAAGTTAACAAGATAGATAAGCCCTTAGCCAAACTAATCAAAAGACAGAGAGAGAGTGTTCCAATCAACAAAATCATAAATGAAAAGGGGGACATAACAACAGACCCCCAGGAAATACAGAGAATTATCAGATAATATTTTGAAAATCTTTATTCCAGAAAAATGGAAAACCTAGAAGAAATGGACAGGTACTATCTACCAAATTAAATGAAGATCAGATTAATTACCTAAACAGGCCTATAACCCTTAAGGAAATTGAAGCTGTCATTAAAAGCCTCCCCAAAAATAAAAGCCCTGGTACAGATGGTTTTAGTGCTGAATTCTACCAGATATTCAAAGAAGAATTACTACCGTTACTCCTCAATCTATTTCACACAGTAGAAACTGAAGGAATATTGCCAAATTCCTTTTATGAGGCCACAATTACCCTAATACCCAAGCCACTGAAAGACACAACAAAGAAGGAGAATTACAGACCAATTTCCCTCATGAATATTGATGCGAAAATTCTCAACAAAATTTTGGCAAACCATATACAACAATGTATAAAAGATATCATCCACCATGACCAAGTAGGCTTCATCCCAGAAATGAAGGGCTGGTTTAACATATGAAAAACTGTAAATGTCATCTATCATATAAATAAACTAAAGGAACAAAACCACATGATCATATCCTTAGATGTGGAAAAAGCGTTTGACAAAATCCAACACTCCTTTATGATTAAAGCCCTGGAGAGATCAGGAATACAGGGAGAATACCTAAATATAATAAAGGCGATTTACAAGAAGCCCACAGCCAGTATCAAACTTAATGGAGAAAAACTCAAAGAAATCCCACTAAAATCAGGAAATAGACAAGGATGTCCTCTCTCCCCTTATCTATTCAATATAGTTCTTGAAGTTTTAGCTAAAGCAATAAGGGAAGGAAAAGAGATTAAGGGCATACAAATTGGAAAAGAAGAAGTGAAGCTATCTCTATTTGCAGATGATATGATTGTATACATAAGTGACCCACAAAATTCTTCCAAGGAACTGCCACGGCTGATAAAAACCTTCAGCAATGTAGCAGGATACAAGATTAACTCAAAGAAATCAGTAGCCCTTCTATACACTAAAGATAGAAGGGCTGAAAAAGAAATAAGGGAAACATTACCCTTCATAATAGCTGCAAATAGTATTAAATACCTTGGAGTAACTATAACCAAAGAAGTAACAGACCTATTTGACAAAAATTTTAAATCCCTGAAGAAAGAAATTGAAGAGAATATCAGAAAATGGAAAGCTCTCCCATGTTCCTGGATTGGTAGGATCAACATAGTAAAAATGGCAATTCTACCAAAGGCAATCTACAGATTCAATGCACTGCCCATCAAAATCCCAACACAATATTTTTGGACCTTGAAAGAACAATACTCAATTTCATTTGGAATAACAGGAATGCCAGGATTGCCAAAAAAAATTTACTCAACAAAAGAACCTCAGGAGGTATCACCATCCCTGACTTCAAGTTATACTATAGAGCTACTGTATTAAAAACAGCCTGGTACTAGCATAAAAACGGACTTGTGGATCGATGGAATAGAACTGAGGATCCAGACATTAACCCAAAAACCTATGAACACCTGTTCTTTGACAAAGAGGCCCAAAACATTTAATGGAAAAAAGATAGTATATTTAACAAATGGTGTTGGCATAGCTGGATGGAAGTGTGTAGAAAAATGCAAATAGATGCGAGCCTGTCACCATGCACAAAACTCAAATCTAAGTGGATCAGAGACCTCAACATAAACCCAGCCACTTTAAACTTGATAGAAAAGAAAGTGGGAAATACACTTCTTCAAATTGGCACAGGTGACCACTTCCTAAACATAATACCAGTGGCACAGACACTAAGACCAACAATCAATAAGTGGGATCTCCTAAAGCTAAGAAGCTTCTGTAAAGCCAAGAACACTGTCAATAGGACAAAACGACAGCCTACAGAATGGAAAAAGATTTTCACCAAACCTACAAGTGATAGAGGACTGATCTCTAAGATATATAAAGAACTCAAGAATCTAGAGCCCAAAACCTTGAATAACCCAATCAAAAAATGGGGTTCAGACCTAAAAAGGGAATTCTCAGCAGAAGAATTACGAATGGCCTAAAGGCACCTGAAAAAGTGCTCTTCATCTTTAGCCATCAGAGAAATGCAAATCTAAACAACTTTGAGATACCACCTAACACCTGTTAGATTGGCTAAGATAAAAGGCACAGATGACAGCCTATGCTGGAGAGGATGCGGAGCAAGGGGAACACTCCTCCATTGTTGGTGGGAGTGTAAGCTTGTTCAGCCACTTTGGAATGCAGTATGGCTGTTCCTCAGAAAATTGAGAATCAGTCTCCCCAAGGACCCAGCAATATCACTTCTGGGTGTATACCCTAAAGATGCACAGTCATACTCCAAAGGTATTAGCTCAACTATGTTCATAGCAGCATTATTTGTAATAGCAAGAACCCAGAAACAACCTAGATCTCCCTCAACTGAAGAATGGATTAGCGAACTATGGTACATCTACACAATGGAGTACTACTCAGCAGTAAGAAAAAATGATATCCTAAAATTTGCAGGCAAATGGATGGATTTGGAGAATATCCTACTGAGTGAGGTATCACAAACTCAGAAAGATAAGCAGGGGATGTACTCACACATTAGTGGTCTCTAAACAAACAAACAAACAAGAAAAAAGCAAAGCATGCCCAAGCTGCAAACCACAACCACTGAACAGCTTGGAATCAGAAACACCCTGGACTAACTTCTTGGATCCCACTCCCCTTAGAGGAACACCTGACTCACTGTTGAGGGAGGGGGGAGAAAGCTGGACCTGCCAGGAGTGGAGACTGAACTAAGCAATATTGAGTCAGTGGGATCATTGGACTGTCTGCTGCCTGTCCAGGGAGGGGATGGGGATTTGTTGAGAGCAAAGAATGACCTGATGTGGCGGGAGGGGGAAGTGACCTTTATAAGGATATACAAGGATAGAAAGTGTGACCTCTTTGTTCATAATAATATTAATAATAATAATAAAAAAGAAAGAAAAAAGTTACAAAGCCAGTGGGGGGGTGAAGAAAAAAGAAAAAACTCAAAAAAAAAAAAAAAAAGGAAAATATTTGCTGCTCCTTCAAATTCTCCACTTTTTCATTAGACACATCATGTGGTTTATTTTAATCACATTTCAAACTGTTTTCTGCTTTAGTTGTTTAAAAGATATACTTGTGTTTTCGATGTATTTGGGTACAGTTATTTGCATAATATGTGGTAAATAGTGCTGAGATTACTTCAGATGATGTCCTTTGTTTTATTCTCTTCAGCATCCATTCAAAACTGGCAATGTTCCTACTTTTTAGGCTAGCCATTCATACTATCATCTATTGCTTCCCACTCTGTTAGAAAGGCACATATGGAGCCTGTTCTCCTTTGAGCACAGTACTTCTTTTCTTGTATGAGTCAATGATTAATATAGCAGGAATTGCTTATGAGGAGTTTAATAGAACTCTTCATTAGAGTTGATGCTACTGTGACTTACAAGGAACAGCCAAGCTTGATTTTTGCTATGTAAATGGTTAGCTAGATGTGATCATATTGCTTCACCCCACAGAAAGGTATAAAGAAGTAAGCAAAAATGTTGATTTTATCATCTGAAAAATTGCTGAATGCACAGTATCTTTCAACTTTTAGAATAAGTAAGCCAATAAATGTAAATATTTATTGCTTATCTTTATTTGAACTTGGTGTGTATTAGTTAAAATACTGATATGCAAGTTTGCACCAGAATACAGCAAACTGCAAGTGAAAGAAAATAATCTCTTCCCTGAGGGATGTTCAAGTTCCTTCCTCCTCAGCAAGGAAGCAGCTGATGCTTTATAATGAGCAATAAAGCAGAAGATCAGGCCATCCCCTGCTAAATGCTTGGCTCTGGTCAAAAGGAGACTCAATGCTAAAAAATTCTAGTAACAGACTAGAAAATATATTAGAAGTAAATATGTATGTGTGTATGTATATGTATGTATATATATAGCTACATTGCCTAGATCTTAAAATTAATCAACTAATTTATTATTTTATAACTTCATATACATTGTCATCTTTGATTCAAGTCTCCCCCTATTATTATCTTTTATAAAATCTCTCTTCTTTTCAATTCTCTCTCAAGTCATTTTTACCTCACAGGAAGACCAACTTTAATTTTGACTTCCTGAAAATCAAAATGATTATTATATAGCACACAAAATTTTAAAAGAATAATGTTCCACAAATCATGATACCAATTCCTTGTCCAAAATTTAGAAATTTTAAACAACTACAAAGAAATAAAAGACACATACTAATAAGAAATAAATAGCTGAGAGATAGAGACTCAAATGTGTCTCAGAACCAAAAACCCCTCTTACCCTGTATCCCTTACAGCAATGAAAATGAACAGTTATGTTTTAAAGCTGCTGAGGTGAAGGTAAGTCAAAGGAAAAGAATTCAGTATCCTATACTATGCATTTAGTCCTCTAATGTAACGTTCAGAAATGGTGAATAAACACGAGTAGTCAGGTTGAAGTTCTGAGACCTACAAACATTATTAAGAGCAGTCTTAATAATGAATCAAGACTGAATCAAGAACAAGATTCATGGCTCACCAATAACTGATAAGTTGTCTACTACTATATCCTAGTAATTCCATCTCTGGAAGTTGTTAGAGTGAATAATGTGATTATTTAAAGATTTCATTTTTATCTATACCATTATATCAACATTTCTACAGTTTATTCTATGTGTAAAGGTGTAAATTTAGTTTTCTTTACTTTTTAATTTTAATCTTTGTATGTATGTTCACATAGTCATATGTTGGTTCTAGTACACAAGTGCACATACACATAAATATCATAGACTTCTAGTATCCTTGTCAATAATTGTCTGCCTAAGCTTTTTGGAGACAATCTCTTATCGATTCTGAAGCTCACTGTTGTTAGACAGAGCAGACAGAAAGACCCAGTATGTGACCTTCTTGTCTCCACGGCTTGAGCACTGTGATTGCTGGCAAAATAATCCTATCTGTTTTCATAGATTTGTGGAATCAAACTCAGACACTCATACTTGTATGACAAGCCCTTCACCAGTGGTTTATAGGTTTGTCTTTGTTGATTTCATAATACAGGTATACATGTGGAGTGCATTTTGACATACACACATACATTTACATACACACACACATACACACATATCCTTTGCAGAATTATAATATTGTAGGAAATGTAAATGTGTCAACATGGATCATATGGTTGATGTTTGTGTCTTTCTCTTTTATATAGTTACATTCAATCTTGGAAATTAATGGCATTTCTAGAACTGAAGAAATAATGAGTGGTAAACAGTTCCATGCTCTCATAATTCCCATGAATAATAAAATGTTTGACAAATGTCATAATTAAGAAAGGAGCTAAATTTACAAATTTTCTATTTTGTGAAGATAATTATTCTTTTCCAATAATGTAAAGATGGCCGCCATGTTTATGTTCTTTCCATGTCTACATAGGGAAAGCACATAAAGTCAATTTGAAAAGATAAAATCTTAACACATCAAAATAGTAGCATAAATATGAGATTTTTAGGTCATTTATTTAAAATTAATTTATGTTTTAAAAAATGGTCTTTTTTCCCCCATGTATCACCCTGCTCACCCATGTTTTCCTCTTCCCAATCCCTCCCATTCTGTCTTCAGCATCCCTGACCCCATGCCCTGATCACCTCCCTAAAAAGGCAGGAAGTCCTAAGGTGGGTCAGCTCAGCAAGGTGCATCCATTCAAGGCAGGTCTGATTTCCTCATCCCAATACAAAGACTGGGCTAGGTGTTCTTCTACAAGGAATGAGCTCCAAGGTGCCAGCCCAAGCTCAGAAACCCAGTCTGATCCCTCCCCTTGAGTCTCCACATACTGCCTATGTCAGTTGACAGTTGCCTACCCTTGGAGGGCCTAGCTCTTTTTCTTATGTTTCCCCAAATGCTGTTCTTGATTCAGAGGGCTACCCAGACCTCCAGCTAAAAATTTCTTTGGGATTCCTCCTCATAATTCCTTTCCCTTTTTCATACAATCCCGCCCCCCCCCCAAAGCTGGAAGGAGAATTTAGCTCAGCCGTGGATCTCTGCCTCCACCTCCACTCAATTTTAAGTATAGGTTTTGTGATGACACTTAGGGTAGTTATTCATTTGATTATAGGGGATGTCTTGTTTAGGCACCCCCTTCATTATTGGTTGTGGACCTAGCCGGGAACATTCTGTGAGTTCTTGGAGGTTTCTCCTATACAACTGTAATTGTGTTTAAATAATACATTAATTAATACGGCATGTGTGTTTTCTCAGGCTTCCTCTATCATTGTATAGTTTCTCTCCATAATTTAGTTTCTTACCTGTGCTTCTAAACTTGATACTTTGCATTAGTCATAGTTTTGGTATAGAAGTAAGCTTATAAAGAGAAAATATTAATTTTAAATGTGCTTTTATATGGATTTTCAAATTCAATGTGCATATTTAATATTTTATATTAGGTAGTATGCCTATTGTTATACAATAATATTCTTTCATTATCAACATCTGGAATGTTAATATATTCCCAAATTACTAGTTTTCTTTACTTCCATTTTAGACACTCTTTAGTCTTACCCAATGTTTTGAAGTTATATTAGTAGGAATATTGATTTATAGGATTATTAAAAATGTAATTACAAAAGAGGCCCTACCATCAAAGAAACTTAGAGTACCATGGATTAGAAGATACACTAAAGAGAATCTATCAAATGCAGATGTATTCATCTGTCTAACACTGAATGCTTTCTCACAGACATATGGAAATACTCAGCAAGGGCAAGAACAGAGTCAAGATTCTCTGGAAAAACAACCTAGAGCATAAACAAATACACCAGTAGGAGAATCTGTTGTAGGAGCAGGTTTACAAGATCCCATAGGGCAAATGGTCTCACTAACCTGCTTTTGCAAGCTGGAAACCTCAAGAAGTATCTCTTCCAGAAGCATCCAACGCATCCACTTATAAATAAATATTGTTTTACCTGCTACCTTATTCTAGCAAAGTCCACACATAAAATTAGCCATGGACATTGATTTCTGGAAAACAGAACACAGCATTGCATGATTATTTACACTGTAATGATAATTATTTCAGAAAATATATTTATATGTACATCTCAATATAAAATTGTTAAATGTAAAATTAAATTAATATTGGAATATATGAAATGGAAATTAAAGTATGTCATAATTATTAACAATGCACTAACAACAAACTTCAATGACTTGAGAAATCAAAAAAAAACCCCAAAAATCCTAAACCTTGAAATTCTTTATATAAATATATGCAGCTGTCAGCAAGAAACTAGCAGAGGGATACATAGTGACTAAATGAGAAAAAAAGAAAGTGCATAAATATCATCCAATTATAAATTGAAATACAAACAAAATAAAGTGAGTGTATGCAAATGGAAAACAAAAATATTTTTAAACATAAAAAGGACAAATGAAACAAAAAATAGTATGAGGAAAAAAAATAATATGAATCAGAGCAGACCTGAGTAAAAAATGGAAAAAAAAAATGTGATAAGCCAACCAATAAAGCTTTTTGTTGTTAAAATTACAACAATCTGGAAGCTAGGCGGGGAGGAAATTTGGAATTCAGAGGAAAGCTTATTATGCAAATCAGTAGAATAAAATAAACAAATACAAATTGTGGATTTTCAAAAATGAAAGTAAAGTTGATTAATACTTAGTTAGATTAAACAGACAACATGGTAAAATGGAAATATAAATAAGTAAAACGGAGATAGAAATAGAGATGTGCCAGCTATGTGTTAGCTCTCAATGCAGGAACATAACCCCCATTTCATAGGAGCTAGTTTAACTCCATATGAGTTAAATATGAGATCATGACTCTCAGTCTTGTATCCCAATGTGGCAGCAATTTTCTGAAGTTTGTATGACAACTGATCAAATAAAATCATAGGTCAATACTCTTTTAAATATACTGCTAGCAACATCATGGACCATCTTGGAGATGCCTCACTTGTGAGCTGTAGTAATATCTGCTCTTATCATCAACTATTGTTTTTTCTGTGTGTTCTGTGTTTAAAATTGTGCATTTTCTAAAGATATCAGTTATCTTGGGTTACTATTTCTGCTAATGATCTCATTTCTAACTTGATTAATTCTGGAAAGAATATTTCTAATCAAATGTGGTCACATTTTGAGATACTAAGGATTTGCAACATTTTTCAGGGAGAAAACCTAACTAACCTATTTTACGGAGTGCTTACTTATTAATCGGGAGTAAGAAAGCAAAAGGATTGTCCTCATCTTGACCAAGAGCTTCAGTAGAGGAAGAATTACAATGATGTTTGTACATAGGAAATAGCCTTTTGTGGGGACAAGAATGGGGATCATGAATATCACTGGGTGATCAATATGCTTGGTCAATTAAATTCTCTATGAAAATGAGTAAACAGTGAAAGCTAAAATGTATAAAAATATAGCTTTACTAATCAAAATACTACAACCTAAAACATTTTTAAATTATATTCATGCCAATATTGTTTTTTTGTTTAAATACATTCCTATTATCATTATCTTCGCTTTGAGGCAGAAATTTATGTAGCTCAGGATAGCTTCAAACTTGTCAAATAGTAAAGGGTAACCTTGAACTTGAGTCTCCTGCTGTCATTTTCTAGGTGATGAGATTGTAAGAATACACCACACAACATATATTTAGGTTGCTAAATATAAACTAACATAGCTAATTGGTCATACTAGTTATTTTATCAAAAATGTAATATACAGATAAATTTATTTTGAATACATGATACTAAATCAATGTGATAGATTGAATAAGGATTACACCTATTGAGGCTCATATATTTAAATTTGTGTGTGTGTGTGTGTGTGTGTGTGTGTGTGTAGAAATTCATTGATTTAAGTAAATCAGGTTGGTGAATTCTAACACTGGGAGAATATTTTCTTGACAGAAATTTTAGCATCTTTGCAAAGCATAAAAAAATTGACAAATGTATATATAGGTATCACCATAAATTTTACACTGTTAGGATAAAGTGATTCTAGATAAATCATAAAAGAAGCTAGAAACAAACTGTTTTTTTTTTTTTTTTTTTTTTTTTTTTTTTTTTTTTTTTTTTTTTTTTTTTTTTTTTTTTTTTTTTTTTTTTTTTTGTCAGTTAATGCAATGTTCTTTGGATCTTCTCACTGTTCAATAAACTCAGTAATACACACATAATATTCAATCTTTGGTTACCTTTGCATGTTCAGTCCTGAGCTGATCTGCATTCTGTGGTAAAAACACTGTGAATACATAGTCAGGATAGGTGGCCAAGTGTAGGAGCACCTAACTCCATTCAACATTCACCTGAATGTGAATAATAATGCAGTCATAAAAACACTTTGATTTTTGTCTGGTTTCTTTAAAATTATTTTTTAAATGTGTATTTCAATGAAAGTTTCCAGAATATTAAAATAGTCCTGTATGTTGCAAGACTCAAAATGCATGGATTGGTTTTAGGCTAGAAGAACAAGATTAGCTTTATTTTGGCAGTCAAAGCCTTGACCTAGGACACACTGTGCTGGCTGGTTGGTTGCCAGAGAAAGGGATTAAGTAGCTGATCTGAAAGCTTGCAATTGAGAATCACTGACTGGATTTAAAAAACAAAACAAAACAAAATGAATACATAAACAAAACAAAACAAAGAAAAACCCCACTAAGTATATATTCCTTCCTGCCTTATTTGCTCAGATGAGAGTCTGGTGTACATGTGAGGAGCCTAATGAAGACTTTAGCCATGTAGAAAGCAAGGCTAGAACACAGACCCAAGCTTTAATGGCAAATCTGAGAGTCTGTAAAATAATTTCCATGACTTCTGCCTTCAAGGGATTGCAGATACTAGTGCCTCATTCATAAATTTGATGGATTTGGAAACCTAGAGAGCATGACCTATGTGGAGGAAGCGGACTGTGGCCTAGAAGGGGTGGATTGCCCCCACTTCCTAGCTTTGTTTTACCTCCCAGAATAAAGGAAGACAAAATTATATTCTGAACCCTCGGAAATACTGAGTCAAGGTGAAACACCCCTCCAGCAAAAGATGACTGTTTCCTAGAAAATTTATTAAAATAATAAAAATCTAATAAAATATGCCTACTAAAATTAAAAAAACAAGCAATCAAGTCTTAAAAATAAAATAAACATGTAAATAAAAAGCCAACTATTTAGCAATAACATCGAACTCATTTTTAAAACGCCTCAGGAACGTTTCCTGAGGAACCTAGTAGGTTAGTTTTTCAGGTTGTTGGTGAGGGAAACAAGTTATTCATGAGCCTTCTGTGAGGGTAGCAGGCAGGCTTGCTTTGGAAAGCAGCTATTAGTAATTAGTTTCCATTCTGCTTCCAACTTCTCAATGCTCAATAATTACAGACTATCTTATCATAACGAATAAAGCTGATAACAGGAGACCTTAGCCTTTTTCCATGTTGCTGACAGAAAGTGATTGAAAATAACTAGCAGTTTAAAGTTTTGTAAAAATTCAGTGAAACCAGAACACCAAAGAAGGATTCTTGGATTAATGTTTTCTCATAACTCACAGAATTTGTATGTAACAGATAGAGAATTTCCGATTTAAATTTTTACTCAGAATTTAAGTAAATGTGAATTAGAAAATAGGAAGAGAAATGCCAATTAGCACACCATAGACCTCTGAATAAACTGCTAAATTGAGTTCCTTTCAGTCTTGCTTTGAATTGCCATTATTGACTGAAACGGATCTATACTCAAATACTGTAGAGGTAAAATGGTTTCAGATATTTTTGAGTAAATGGTTAAAATAAAATGCTTTTTCTAAAATGCATCATAATCACTATTTTAAAGTATTGCCTTTAACATTTACTTATGTATAATCTCTTATACTATGCCAAGCATTTTGGTATTATTTCTATATGCATCTTAGGAGAAATTCATGTATACAATTTTATCAGTTTAAAAATATAGCCCTATTATGATAAGCCCACAATGAACTAAAAACATAATCCATTAGTGGCTCCTTGATTACTGATTTTAATCAAAGATCTCCAAGTACTATCACCAGGAGACATAAACAAAAACTGAATATAATCTTGCCATGGTTTTCTTTATGGCACACATTAAAAAACCAGTGAGACAGCAACTAATAAAAATAATTTGAAACATTTCTCTGAATTGTCCTAGAAATATCATAGCTCTCATTCTCATTGGTTTCTTTTAAGTTTGCAAATTATTCATAAATTCTGGGTGGGGATATACACAGGCTTATTGTGCAAGTTGGCCATTAATAATTAGTTTCCCATTCTACTTCCTTCTTTCTCCTTGATGCCCAGTGATTGCAGCCCTTCTTATCACAACAATTGCCTGGCATTTCACTGGCTTATGTTGCCATTTTTGAAATGTGTAACCCTCACATTTATTTCACTTTTTAAAAAATAATTCAAGCAATATGGTTAGAACTCTATTAAACATTTATATGGCATATTAAATATTAATTTATATAAAGCAAAACCAACTTAACATCTCTTCTCTATTGCTCACATTACTAGTTTTTCCACTGGACAGCCTTTGCCTCTCAAACTTTCTCACTTAGCTGTGTCATCCACAACGGTTCCAACTACATTGCCCACTATGCCTTATTAACTTTTTCTAAAACCACCTCCTCTCTTCTTAAATTTGTGACTCAGCATATCCACAGGTCACTTGCTTTGTTTTCTCCAACTTGCCTATTCTATATTTCTTGTATTGTTTATGTCTCTGAAATGAACACACTCTTTGCTGATGAAGCACTTGCTTCTTTCTTACAGAAAGAAACAAAGCTACTAGACATTGTATTTAAGGAATTTGGGATCCCATGCTTATGATGCTTGTTGGGGGTGCTGGCACAGGGACAGCGATTGCTACAGGGCCAAAGGATACATTCCTCTGAAGTTTCTAGGGCTCATTCAACATCAGTAGAAGAACTGTAAGAAGAAAATGTCACTCATATGAGTAGTTTCTTCATCCCTCCCTTAATTTTTTCAGAAGTCCTTTTCCCAAGGCTTTTCAACATTTCTGCACATTTTGTATAATTCTGTGATATCTCAGCCTCATGCCTGATGGAAACAATCATTAGATAATATCTATTTATCTTCTCTCTTTAAAGGGGGGAAGTGAAGCCTATTCTCAATCCCTCTGAACTTTGTGCTATCTGCAAGAAATCATTGTTTGACAAATATTGATATGTCTAGTAATCCTCAGGAGAAGAGACAAGAAAACTTTGAGGTATTGTATCAAGACTGTGTCTGTTAATATATGAAAGACAACATCAGAGGGTAACAAAGTATATTGCTGTGGAACTAAGAAAGAACCTGAAAACAACTTAGATGGCCCTAAACTGAAGAATGGATTAACAAACTGTGTAGTAGTATTCTACACAATGGAGTACTACTCAGAAGTAAGAAAAAATGATATCCTAAAATTTGCAGGCAAATGGATGGAGAATATCCTCCTGAGCAAGGTATCACAAACCCAGAAATATAAACAGGGTTTATATTTGTATATAAATGTACTCACTCATTAGTGGACTTTAAACAAAAATAGCATAGCCTGTCCAAGCTGCAACCAACAACCACTGAACAGCTTGGGATCTGAACACCTTGGACAATCACTTTGGAGTCCATTTTTCTCCAGAGGAACACCTGACCCAGTCTTGGTGTTGGGGTGAGGAAAACGGATCAGCCTGGAGTGGATGCTGAACTAAGACACCTTGGGAACTTGGGACCTCCTGCCTTTGCTGGGGAGGAGATAAAGTGATGGGGAGAAGAGAGAGTGCCTGGGAGGGGCAGGAGGGGGAAGGGAGTTTGAACAAGGGGATACATGGATAAAAAAATATGACTTTATTCATAATAAAAAAGATTTTATTTCTTGAAATCTGACCCATCTTCTAGGTTCAGCTAAAGAGTGAGATTGGTCCTTGGGGATACACTACAGGGAATTTTGCTGAAATCATATTCTATAAAATGCTGAAGTCTGAAATATATGTATGTACCTAAAAATAGATGTGTAAAGTCAAAATTGTCTACAATGTAGGCCTCATCTTGAGAAATGAAAGTGGGCTCCTACAACACAGTGAGAAAATATTTAGTAAGAAATTATTGTAGGTGAAACTTTTGTGTGACATGATAAAGAACTAAATTACAGTAAACAGATATGTCATATGATCATATGATCATCAGTTATCATGTCAAACCCATAAACTGTAACCAGAAGTTTTACTTCATCCTACCTGGCCCCATGGTCCCTCAGCTACTTATAAAATAATTACTCAGGTTTAATATTAATTACAAATTGTTTGTTCTACAGCTCAGGCTTCTTACTAGCTAGCTCTTGCATCTTAACCCATATCTATCAATCTTTATATTGTCATGTGTCTTGTGGACTTACATGTCTTTTAATGCTCTTTGTAAAAAGATATCAGACCTCCCATGCTGTAAAATTATCCTTCTGGGGCTGGAGAGATAGCTCAGAGGTTAGGAGCACCATCTGCTCTTCCAGAGGACCCGGGTTCGATTCCCAGCACCCACATGGCAGCTCACAACTGTCTGTAGTTCCAGTTCAAGGCAAATAATATAATAAAATAAAGTGTTTAAAAAAAATTATCCTTCTGTACACTGTAATAATATATGTTTCTGTGATTGGCTTAGGAAGTAAGCTACCTGGACCATAGCTAAGCAAGATAAACTTAGGCAAGAAAGTCAAACTAAGAATGATGAGATAAAAAAGGATGGAGTCAGAAACACAAAATGGGATAGAGTTCAAAGTCATGAGCTTTGGGGCAGCACATAGATTAATTGAAATGGGTTAAGTTATAAGAACTAGGTCGTAATAAGCTTGAGCTATTAGCATAGCATTTATAAGCAATCTTAAGTCTCCATGTTGATTATTTGGAAGCAGGAGGACTGGACATGAAAACTTTTCCTATACTCCCTAAATGGGAGTACTATGTGCCTTACAAAGTCTAGTATGTCTGTAAGACACAAAGAAATACCATGAATAAATTATTAAATTTTGCATGACCTCTATAACTACTGCAAACAATATTTAGAAATTGCATACAGAGTTTATAGGTTAAAAGACAAATAGAGGGTTTTTTTTGTGGGGGTAGGATTTACAGAAGATTTAGAGAATGGAGTGCCCTAGAAAACCAGATGAGAGTTAAACTGACATTCACACTATGGGCAAAGCTGCACACAGGGCCAAATAATCCAGTTGCCAGCAGAGACATTTGTGAGCAACATATCTGATCATTCCCTTTGCAGGCCAGTTAAGACTGCCACAAAGAGCCAACCACCAGTACTTCAGTGAAATATTTCACAATTCAGTAGCAGATAAAAAGGGGATTAACTTAAAAATCTTTTACTAAGAAAGCTCAAGGTAAAAGAATGGGAGTATTGTACTAAATTAAAACATATAATGGTATGTCAGTGTTCTTTGTAAACAGTTGTCAAAGAGAAATCCCAGTGGGAGAGAAGTAAATAATCCAATGCAGTGGCTTATACCTTATTTAATATCAATTTCCACACTCCACCCCAGACATTCACTGTTCCTTTTCTAGTTGGATAACTATGGGAATGATGTATGAACTCAGCAGCATCAACTATCTTTTATGGAACATCTAATTATAACCTATCTTGAGTACCTGCTTTCCCTGGGAAAAATAGCTGTGTTGGAGTGTTTCACAACAAAAGAAACACACACTGGTATCACTAGCATGATTGTTTTATTAAGTGTATATGTTTTTAAATCTCCTTTACTACCAAATTCACTATCCATGGGTTTGCAGACCATCTCTACCTTTACATTCTGCAGAATATCACAACTTGCCAGTAAATAAACAGTTCAGCAAATGAAGTAAGTCTGTGGTCCACATACATAAAATTCATTCTTTTATACTTCCAATCTATCATATAAGACAGTTGACCTGGTATGCTGTCATAATAAACTTCTGAATGCATTCATATTACACCAGCTGAGAAAACCCATTGTGTATCCAGAATAGTATTTCTAGGATGTTGTATATGCTTAAATTCACCAAGAATTGTGTGATACTAATCATCTCATCATCACAATTTATGAATTTAGGTATCTCAGGATATAAGAAAAAAAATGTTTTTTCTTCTTTTGGAACTAGCAAACTCTTTGCTTAACAGGGGTGTGCTGATCAAGAAATCTTAGTTCCCAAAGGGAATAATGCTTTTACCAGGACACACAGCAAGAGCTATTTTAATCTGTATGTCAAGATGAGTATTTGGGCTTTGTTGGTGATAAATCAATACCCAAGAGAGGATTATTAAAGCTATTTGCAGTTATTAAAGAGTCCCCTGTCTGCAGTTAGTTATTAACTCTGAAATAAATGGAAATTCATTTGCTACTAATATAATAAATAGTACAAATGGGGTAGAGTAATTTTTGTACAATATTTAGGATATTATACCATGATAAAAATGAATAGAAAGTCATAATATACCCACACAGGTACAATGTAGTTTGACCCAGAATGATTAAGCATGAATGTCCAAGACAGACATAAAACGGCACCACAAATGTTGACTATGTGCTAAAAATAATTTGAACTATGTACTGTGTATGTATATATCATGTATTTATTAACGTATATATGTATACATGCATGTGCTTCATAAAATTGTTTTCTGATCTCCACATATATACCCCATCATAAACATAGAAAATAAATAAGAAATGTAAAAAATATATAATTACATATTTGTAATGACTCGTGCCCTATTTTAAAACTCTGCTAAAAATTTCCCTTATTCCTAACCCATGCCATATTTCTTATGTTGTTTAATATATAGAGGATTAATTTCTTTGTTAGGGTCACAAGTAAAGACAGACAAAGAACATACAGGCATAACCAACATCAGACACATGCAGACATCAGGCAACAGAGAGACAACAAGAGCCCGGTAACCACAAATTACAGACAGTTGGAGAAATGATGACAGAAGCAGAGGATTCAAACTTGCTCTTGGTCAGAGTACTCTATAAGAACATGCTTTGCTTTGCCTTTTTTTTTCTTTATTTATTATGAAGAAAGTAATATTTTCTATCCATATATCCCCTTGTTCTGAATTTCTTACCCCTCTTGCTCCTCCAGTCTCTCTCTTTTCCCCATCTCCTTATCTCCTCCCCAGCAAGGGCAGGAGGTCCCAAGGTCCCAAGGTGGTTTAGTTCAGCATCCACTCCAGGCAGATCTGCTTTTCTCACCCCAACATTAAGACTGAGTCAGGTGTTTCTTTAGAGGGAATGGGATCCAAGGTGCTGGCCCAAGGTGTTTCAGATCCCGAGCTGTTCAGTGGTTGTAGTTTGCAGCTTGGATATGCTATGCTATTTTTGTTTAAAGTCCACTAATGAGTGAGTACATCCCCTGTTTATCTTTCTGGGTTTGTGATTCCCAGTTTTCTGAGAAACTGTCCTACTGCATTCCAGAGTGGCTGAACAAGCTTACACTCCCATCAACAATGGAGGAGTGTTTCCCTTGCTCCACACCCTCTCCAGCATAGGCTGTTATCTGTGTCTTTTATCTTAGCCAGTCTGACAGGTGTAAAGTGGTATCTCAAAGTTTTAATTTGCAAGAGAAATAAAATCTTCAACAGAATAAATTTGTTCAAGAAAATAAATATTGTAGCACATTCCACCATGTTTAATACTAACACTTGTCGATTTTACAGAATTGAAAATACATGAGAGCCCAATGGACTGTATTTTTTATAATAATGACTTCTCACTGACCTGAAATATATATTCAATATGAAGTGATGGTAAACCAGACTCCAGCCTGCCATATTCAGAGAATGCCAGTTCTGAAAGAAGTAGTAGAATTTTTGTCAAAGCTATCAATATCTGATCAACAAAAGCTTATCAATATCATTTGCTCTGTAGTAGACAAGGAAAGAACTAGAGTAAAATGTAATAGGATAGGTGTCTTAGTACTGTTTACAGTAGGTACTTATGCAATTCACAGAAAATGTCTTTTTAAGTCTGCTATGTGAGAAAAATTATAAATAAATACAAATATTGAAGAAAAAGATTAGTACTGATGTTTTGCTATTGTCAGGGCAAAAACATATCTTGAAGTTTCTTTTTTCTACATTTTATCCTTCCTTCCTGCTTTCTTTTTTATATTTATTATGATTATGACTCTTATGATTTGACAATTTCATGAATGTACATTGTCAATTCTTCCCCCTCTATCATTCTTACATTTCTATATCATGGATACCACTTTTCTTCCCAACATACCATCATCCTACCCGGATGTCTTTGTGTGTATATATAAGCCAGAATTAAAGAATTTAATCATGTTTGCATTCATGACCATGTTACTTATTGACACATGAAAAGTTATGCTGATTATATTTGCTACCAAACACAAGCTAGAGTAGCCAAAGATGAAGGAATCACAGTTGAGAAATTGCCTCTATCAAATTGGCTTCATAGAATGCTCAAGCAGAATTTTCTTGATTAATAATTGTATGAAAGAGCCTGGTGCTGTGTGGACAGTCCATCCCAGGGGAGGTTGTTCTGAATTGTATATAAAAGCAGGATATCACCTTGCCCTCTGTTTTAGTTCCTGTCTCTGTCTTTCTGCTATGAATTCCTGCCCTGAGTTTTCTTCTTGATGGACTATAAGCTATAACTTCCTCCTCAAGTTTTTTTTTTTTTTTTTTTTTTTGGTCTTATAACTTATAAAAGACAGTATGCATGAAAACAAGTACCTGCCTTCATAATTTACTGACATTTGATAGTCTGATTATGAATATAATTCCATGCATTGTCATATCTTAATGATTATATTTTGAAGTATATTTACTCAAAAAAGTTAATTAATGGGTTTGGTGTGTAACTTAGTATTAAGACATTCCAAATTTGATCTTTGGTCTTGAAAATAAGGTCAAGCCACAAAAAGAAGTGTATGCAGAGACTTGGTAAAATATCTAGCAAAGAATTTTCAGATGTTTTACTCTGATCACTAACTTTATCACTGAGGTCTGAAGTGCTTTGAATATATATGTCCTATTGTTGTGCATGCTGGAAATAACATGTATGCATTGAATATTTATTTAAAATGTGCTGAAGATTTTATGGAATTGTGAGCATGAGTTGATTATTTAAATTTTTATATGCCAAATCATTAAATACGACTCCTAGGTATCTTTCACGGCTCTATTATAGTTGATGATAAATTGTTTTATAGTTTGTGTTTCTAGATGTCACTGGCCCAAGTTTTACTTCTATTCTTTCTTCAGCACAACCTAACCTAATATTCACTCTGGCATTCAACATGTAGTGACAGGCCTGATAAAAATTTCTCAAGACATAATCAATTGCAATGATAGATGAGTATTCAATAAGGGGAAATCTTCTGGCTTGAGAAGGATTGAAACTCAGCAGCCTACAACTCTTATTTTTACACGCTAATGGAAATGTAGTGGATGTACAATGTATATTTTATAAGTTTAAGTGACATTCTTTCCTAATGCACAGACTTTTATTTTTGATGTATTATGGTATATGTGAATTCTGAATAAGAGTGAGGTAAAGCACCATGCTCAATTCTCAATCACGTTATATGTTTGAGAATTATCTTCTTCAATCATAAAGAAGGTGGGAAATTACAAAAAGGGCTTTCAAGTTAAAAATGGCTATGAGATGCCACTGATATAAAATTTCTGGACCTGAGCTGAGTTACAAGTGTGGTTGTTTACATGTGCTCCATGAAATCCTTGGGCATATTGGAAATTTAATATTTCCTAGTTAGACTTCCTATAAATTTCCCTGGTCATCACAGGCCCAGAGAAGGTCACTTACACATGTTCCTTAGCTTTCCCATTCAGATAGCTTCAGTTATGATTTCTGAATTCATGTTGGTCTCTAAATGGCCAGTGGGTAGTGTTGATATTTCAGAAACTCTACTATGTTCTGGACAAAATAACAGCAACGAAGCACTGCAGATAGGAGGGCCCACTTGGTCAGAGCCTGCCAGGGGCCACTAGGCTTCATTATACTTCATAAGAACTAATCACTATTACTAGGCAACTCTATGGCATCTGAGTCACCACTACTTGCCAATCAGTTATTATATCATTTTCAGAGTACAGTGTGTGTGTGTGTGTGTGTGTGTGTGTGTGTGTGTGTGTGTGTGTGTGTGCATGTAAGAGAGAGAAAGAGAGGGGATGTTCCCAGAGGAACCAAAAGTGAGTAACTAGCTCTTAGTAAAAAGAAACACTGGGATTTATGTATTAACAATATGTACACACAAGAAACTTTTAAGTTTACAATATGCCCAGGGATTTTGTTGTGTATATGCTGCCTATCCCATTGTTTAACCTTTCGCAAAGAAATGTAGGCAATGAAGGAATGCTGACAGCTGTAAAAAGTCTTTACCATGGACGCTTACACGGAATGGTTATCCAACACCAAATGGTCTATACTAAAGGTGTTTTATAGTAGAATACTTTCAGCTTCTAAAAAGGCCTTATTTGTTTTTCTTTATTCCTATATTTCTCCCATAAAATCATTCTAAATGCTGCAATTCAGATTTTAAAAGTGAGTTTCCTGTCTTGATTCAGATGAGTGTGTGGGATATTAGTAAGGTCATAGAACCTCCAATGTATGATGTGAGGGTAAATGTTCCTCACTGACTTCCTCATCCTTCAATAGTTTAGAAAAATCTCAAATATTATGTAGAATATACTCACCTTCTGAGACAATTAAATATTTCTTTGTCAAATAACCTATTTCATACAGGCTTCCTTATAAATAAAAACTACACTCAAATGGCTTCTAGTTGTCACTGTGGAAGCTTAATGTTTCATATCCAAGGATCTGTGTTGATCTGTGTGACCACTTGTACTCATGCTGCTCACATTTAAAGAATCACTTAACTCAGACTGACAAGAATCTTGGGTTCTTAGTTTATTGTCTCTCTCACTATAGCAAATTCAAAGTATCTTGAAATGATTCTACATGGGACACACATCAGGGCTTTGTTCAAAGTCTCCATTTTTTAGTACTCGCCTCTCTGAGAATATCATTTAGTTTCTCCTTGAGACTGACAATCCAGCATTATCGACAAGAACCTCTAATCATTGTGATGCAGGTGGTGATGAGACCACACACGAAAAACCACTAAACTAAATGAAATGAGGCTTTACTTTTACAGCTCATGGAAGAGCTCATGAAAATTCTCAGCAAGCAGAGGCATGCAGAAAAATGACTGTGAAGCTAAAGACAAGAGTTTTCCTGATTAAAAAATCAAAAGCATGGTGTTTAAATATGAATTACCTGCTAATGCTCACTATGATAGTGCACACGCCCTATATGCCTCATTAAAACGCACATTTTACAGACTCTCTGACACATGCATAGATAATTTATGTAATCTAATTGCTCAGGAACTGGGAATTTCACTGTGGATACCAGCTGTGGCTGCTGTCCAGGGGAGAGGATGCTGAGATCCAAGAGCTCAGCACTCTGCTTGATTTTATGCAGTGTTTAATTGGTTGTTCAGAAATATATTGCAATGAACATTAATTAGCCTTTAAATATTTTCCTTGAGTGACAATTTATTCGTTAATTTTGGTTTAGAAAAAGAATTCTAAATGATAGAAAGGGAACTGATGTATTTGAAAGCAATAAAGATATGTAGCTCAGAATCTGGCTAGCTATTTGCATACATGGTTTTATTTTTAAACCTACTTGATGGGAGGCACTATTGCCATTTTATAGAATACAAGGTTGGGACAAAAGGAAAATTGAATCTTTAACAACAGTGCAAATTGCAAAACAAATAATACTTGGCAGATTTTGATCTCATTAAATTGTAGTGTACCAATACCTGTCTGTCCATCTATCTCACTTGCTTTAATATTTCTTTATAATTTTTATGATACCAACTTTCTGAACTTTTACTTTCCTTGTGAGTTCATATTTGCTATCAATCTTCATTGGAGAATAGGTTCTGGGCTAGTTTCATAAAACTTTATTATACTATAACTTAGTTCTTTTTCATGAAAACGTATCACAGTCTTTAAACATTTATTTATTTTTAATTATTTGTGTGAGGGTTGATATTGCATATGTGAATACAAGTGCTGGTTGAAGCTTGTAAAGGAACCAGCAGATGCCTTGGAGCTAGAGTGAAAGCAGCTGCGAACTTCCTGACACGCCTGCTGTGAGCGAAATTTAGTCCTCTGCAAGAGTAGTTGGTGCTCTTATCTGTTCAGCCATCTTTCTAGCCTAGAGATAAAAAGTTTTAAACTGACAATTTTATGTTAATGAACTCACCAATATCTGTCCTATTGTATTTAAATTTAGGTCTCGGAGAGTAGGCTTTCTTTACCTTGGCATGTAGATTACTAAAAGAACTTGGACATAATTAAATCCTTTAACTCATATTTTGTTTTCCCACTGGAACTTAACTACTAATTAATATTGAATGATCTCAAATAAACACTTCTAGGTATATAAAATAAGAAAAATGTTTTATAGTCAAAATCTTTCAAAAATTTTTATTATTCATTTTTTTGTTATGAATAAAGTCATATTTTTATGCATGTATATCCTTGTTCAAGCTCCCTTCCCCCTCCTGCCCTTCTAGTCATACTGCCTCAGAAATTATTAAATGAAACAATAAGTTTTGTAAATCATTGATACTTACAAAATCCAGAATTAATACTCTTATTCCTAGAGTAATGCCACTATACAGTTATACAATAATGCCATTATAAGGCTGGCTGCATTTATAAAACTGTAGATCAACCTGAAAGTTGCTAAGTACTTTATAAAAGTTTCAATACTTGTCTTTATATTCATCCTCCTTTCCCTCTATGCTAATGAGTAGAAGGTTTTGTGTAGTGGACGGGCCCCAACACACTGTGCTGTGGAAAATGAACTTGAGCGTCTGATCCTCCTTCTTTCAATGTGAGATTCTGAGGCTGAATTATACAATCAAAGCCATTCTATAAATGCAGTAGATAATTTATTGCTACAAAATATATTTTCTATTTCTTTAATATTAATGTCTTTCTTTTACTAATTCCTGAATTAAGGTTGAAAATTCTTTATAACTTTGGTAATAAATCAATAAATACATTGAATAAGTATACTTCTTATCAGAAATACAATATAATGAGTTACATCAACAAACAAATTTCCAAAACTACATTGCTAAAAATGTTTTTTATGTTTCATGTATTTTAGAGAAAAGAGAAGTTTTGTTACTGTATGAGGTTTTTTGTTATCTATTCTGAATGTTTTGCTTTTTTATATAATGTTTGATATTGATTTTCAAAAAACAATTAAAAAAAGAAAAAAAGCTTTATTAGCAGTTGATACTGATTGTGTCTCAGTTATTAAAATATTCTATTAATTATTTTAAAATGATAGGTATATGGTAGTTTCTCCCAGATTGTTTTAGTTCTGTTGAAATATTCAGATATATTTGTGGTTGGTTGCTTTTACTTTTGCTTTTGGTGGGGACCTTCCACCCAGCTCCCAAATAAGTCACAGGCACAGGCTTATTCTTAACTATAAATGCCTAGCCTTAACTTGATTGTTTCTTGTATGCTTTTCTTAAATTATTTTGTCCACCTTTTGCCTCTGGTTTTTTATCTTCTCTTACTTCTGTAATGTTACTTTTACCTGTGACTGCTGGGTAACTGTGTAGATTAACCCTGATGTTCTCCACCTGGGTTTCTCTTACTCCCTCTTTGTCTCCCAGATTCCTCTTCCTATTCATTCTCTCTGCATGACACCCCCACCTGTGCTTTTTCCTGTCTTGCAATTGTCTGTTCACATCTTTATTAGACCATCAGGTATTTACATAGCAAAGCAATACATCTTCATATAGTTAAACTAATGCAACATAAAAAATGCAATACATCTTTGCATCATTAAACAAATGTAATATATCTTAAAATTACATCCTGCAACATATATTTAAAAGAAAAATATTTATTGAAGTTTAAAAATATCTTACTGTGGTTAGGAGTATAATTTCTGTGATAGTCTGTTCAAAAGAAATGCACTTTTATAGCCTTCAATAAAATAAGCTTTAAAAATGATTGGCATAATTCTATTTATTATTCTCTGAAAATATTTTGAAGAGAATATTTTTATAACATTATTTTTAAATAGTAAAATCATGTTTCACTCAATTGTCTAAGAAAAACAACTCTTATGATTTGTATATGATTGAAATACCTCCAAATCACATTGTTTAAAGTGTGTTCACAAGGGTATCTCTACAGAAAGACATTAGGAGTCAGTGCTTAGGGGGAAGTTATTATGTGATTGAGTATCATTAGGAATAATAGTGGAAATGGACTTTCCTGACTTACTTTTGATTCTAGGTCATTGGTTCCTCACCTGATCTATGGAAATCATCTGAGGCATGACTGTAGTGGATCTTCTAAAAACATTAAATAAAATAGACCTATGACTCTATAAGTTAGTTGTCTCAGACATACATTATAGTGACAGAAACCAAGAGAGTTACATTTCACTAGCCTGAGAGCAGAGAACTTGGGTTCAGATCTCAGTCCTGCCACTATCTATTTGACCTGGGGAAAGTCACTTCACACACATGATCTTGGCATCTGAATCTTTTAGTATTAGGACATGCTTCTCATGATTTCTGGCTTTTATATGAATTCAATTGTAAACATCAATGTACTTTGCATGTCATTTCCTAGAAGGTATGTCCAAAACTTTTAATAGAAAAAAGAATGATGTACAAGAAACATACAGTTATTCATTATTTGAAAATTCTTAATATAATTTTGATAACTATGTAACTATTATGCTGATTATTATGTATAATTTAGTTCTTATTCAACTATGATTGAGTAGAAACTTATAATTACAGATACTGAAAGCATTCATTTTTATGTGGAAGGGACATTGATTATATGGCATGAGTAAAGTTTTCCAAATTAGAGTGACGATTTATCTTCACATATCCACATGCCAGACAAACCACAGGTAATGATAGAATATTTGGGTGCAGGCAGAAAGAATGCCCTTGCTACTCTGCCTTAACAAAAAGCAACTTTGGAGGTTTGGAGAAGTTCCAGAGATCATTAATCATTTAAGTCTGTCACTTTTCCTGGTTACTTTTAGCAACATTTAATCCTTTTGACTGTAGAAGTCAAAACATAATTTAAAACTAGACATTTATTTTAACTTTATTTAAAAAAATTCATATTTGGCCTATAAATCTTAATAGACATGAAAAACTTATTTGGTAAATGCATTGTTCTGAAACATAGAAAGGAGAAAAAGATGATATTATCAATATTAGTTGTATTTTTTATTTACTGTGCTCTTTTATTCAGAAAAGTATATTAAATACTTGCTCTATACCAAAGACTATTGCTTCCCAAATTTATCTTGTCCACTAATGGCTAGAACATGTTTTAAAATTTTATTTTATATATTATTGTGTATTTACAGCATTTCTCCGTTCCCTTTTCTCCTCTCCCCTTCTATTTTATATTTATGGTCTTTTATCCACAATTAATATTATATGGAAATGTGTTCATTTATATACATATATTTCTAAATATAACCTGCTTAGACTATGTAATGTCGCTGTTATGTGTTTTTCTTTTTGTCAATGAACAACCATTGTGCATTTTCCTGGAGCGGTTCATCTTTTCTCCTCCCAGCTTTTCTCACCTCCTATAGTCCTTTGAGTAGGTTTGACACTATAAGTTTTGATGATAGTTTCTTTTAAAGCATCCAGCAATTAACCATACACTGGATATATGCTTTTAGAACTATTTACATTACATTTTTGTAATATTGAAATTGAAATTTGGGCCTTGTGTATGCTAAGTACAAACATTGCCTCTGTAATATATTCCCAGAATTTAGTATCATTTTTTAGTCCCTTTTTGGAATTTTATTTTTGTACTGTATGTACATCATTTTTCTCTTCTCTATAACTCCTCATGTATCTGGAACTCTGTCTCAAACCCAGACCTCCCACTATTTATTATTTTTACACACACACAAACACACACACACACACACACACACACACACACACACACACACACACACTGCTGAGTCCTTTACTGCTTCTTAACAAAACAAAACAAAACAAAAAACAAAGTTTAAAATTCACAGCTGCAACATTGAGGCATATCAAACACCAATTTATTTTAAACAAAAGCAGTTGGTTAATAGTTGAGATCTCAAAGCAGTGAAGTAACTTTCTTTCTTTCTTCCTTCCTTTCTTCTCTCCTTCCCTCCCTCTTTCTTTCTTTGCCACTTTCTCTGGCTCCCCCCACTAGTATGCGTGTCTTTGTGTGTGTGTGTGTGTGTGTGTGTGTGTGTGTACTAGTAATAACAACCTTTCCAAAAATGGTACTCTGAAAAGGACTTAAGGCTTTCTGCTTCGTAATATTATGTTAAGATTTCTCCATCTCAGTTAATGGAAATCCAGTATTTGAAAAGCATTGTAATTGTCTAGTATATAATTCACCTGTATGTTTTGTTCTTGAAAATCTAATACCTGGAAAATTTAATCAATGTATTGGTTTTTTTACTATTTCAAATACAATGCGTGTTTGAGGAACTCCTTCCTCTTTCTCTTCCTCTGCCCTATCTTTCAGATTTTACACTCGTACACCCAGTAGCTTCTTCTCTAGTTCTTGGACAACTTTATAAGCTTCCTAATTTGCTAAACTAAGAATTTAATTTGCATATAGAAGCCAGAGAAGCCTTGTTAAATGTGTGTTAGATTAGATCCTTGCTGTGTTTAAAATTCTCTGGTGGTTTTCTATTTCATGAAGAGTTAATTAAGCTAAACACCTTTATCTGTTCCTCTAAAGTAATACACTGTGTAGCTCTTGGAATCTCATTTTTTTTTGTTTCTACACTTACAGAATCTCATTCTATTCATGTGTCTTGGCATATTGTCCCTTGCACAGGAGAAGCCCATTTTTTCTTTGTGTATGTGTTCTAAACTACGCATAAAAATGTGTCATAAAAATTGCCAAAAAATGAAATCTGAGGCTTTATACAATACCTTCCAGACATTTAATAGAGACATTAATTGCTATTAAATAAGCATCTCAAAGGGAGATAGTGTTTATTATATATTATTTAGTTAGTAAAAATTAATTTCACAAGAATTATCAGAAAATCATATAATTAATAATTTGTTATTAAGGATTCCATAATTTTTTAAATTTTTTCTGGCCATGTTTTGCATGTTAACTCAATAGCTATGTATACTGCAATGTATAAAATCAAAACATGCATCATAAAATGTTTAATATTAAATGCTTATAACCATGTTAAATATGTATAGTGTCCACACATCTCCCAGTTCTTATATCAAATAAATTACAAGAGAATTGACTCAGGGGTGATGCTGTGGAATAGTCTTTGTACAGTGTAAAAAACAATTTCTCTCACTGTTAATAAAAAATAAATTGGCCAATTATTGGTGAGGTACATATTGGGCGAGACAACCTGAGACAAGTGAGAATGCTGGGAGAAAGGTCAGATTCTGGACTTGCAAGCCAGATGCAGAGGAAGAAGAAGATGGACATGCTGTGTTAATAAAGATCCTGAATGAACCTCAACAGTATAGGTGAGTTAACCCACTCCCAGCTGACCAGCCAAGCCAGCTATGACAGTCTCCAGTTCTGAGCAACAGGGCACAAAACATGTTCCTTAACCTAACTCAGCCCCAGCTGTATGTCCTCCTAGCTCATCTCAGTGTTGTTCCCTGGTCATGAGGCCCCCCAAAGAGATTGCCAGAGAGGTGAACTCTCTAAAATGCAAAAGCAAGGTTTATTGAATATTATGAGTTGCAACAAGGACCTTAGACAGGCACACAGGTGTGGCAATGGCTGGAGGAGGTGCCCACTAACTTGTGAGCTGGGTCTTTAAAAGGAAAATTGATTATACATCAATTGGGATCTTTAGTATGGATACAGTTCTGATTAGCTAGTCTTTTGTTTTTGTTTTTTCTTTTTTTCTTAGACTTCCTCTGTTATCTTAGTCAGCTGTTTCGCAAGCCTTTTCTTTGACTATTTTCTGGGTTGGGTCTTTCCATGCTATCTCTAGTCCTAAGACATTCCATACGTAATTAACTGTTATCAGTCCATAAGCTACTTCTCCTGTTCAAACTTTGTCCCTCTGCAGACCTCAGTCTTGTCTCAAAATTGGGGTCTAGGAACTTTTGCTCAAAAATGGAGGTGCTTCTCTGGTTCTTCATTCAGCTTAAGCCGCAGGCAAACAAGCAGGACCCCTGCTTGCAAGCCTGACACCACAAATTCTTCTCCATCAGCTCTTTTACCTCATGAGCTTCAATACATTCCCCCAAATTACCCATCCCCCCTCCCTTAACTGCTGCCTGAGACTCTGCCTCCAGAGAACCTCAGCAAAAGCGCTGCTTCCTGAGACATATCCAATGCAGAATACCAGTAGAAGAGATTACACTGCCATTGCCTCTGAGTTCTCCAGGAGCTCCATTTTTACCAAGAGCACTTAGTAAATCAAAAACAACTAGCTGAAATACAGACAACACTTGCATCATTTAGTGAAAGAGATGGGTATATACCAGTGAAAAAAACCATTCAATAACATAGAGAACAATATAGCACCACTAGATCCTAATGCTTCTATATCAAGACTTGAAAATTCCAATATAGAAGAAGCAGAGGAAAAAAAAAACTTTAAAAATATTTTTATAAAAATTATAGAACTCTTTAAAGAGAAAATTACAGAACAAATAAAAACTACCTTAAGGAAATAGAGAAAAATAACAAGCAAGAAATTAAAAGAAAACAATAAACTTTTAAAGAAAGACTAGAGAACCAAGATAAAGCAAACAAAAAGGTGACTGAAACAGAACAAGAATTAAAAACTAAAATAGAAGTAATACAGAAGACACAAACCAAGGGAATGCTGGAAACAGAAAATATGAAGAAACAAACTGGAACTACAGACACAAGCATGTGTGAACATCAACAGAATGCAAGAGATGGAAGAAAGAATTTCTGATGTGGAGTATTTGATAGTCAAAACTGATATACCAGTCAAAGAAAACAAATAAAACAAAAAGTCATAACATAAAACATGTAGGAAATATAGGACAACATAAAAAGACCACACCTAAGAATAATAAAATTAGAAAAAGAAGAATACCAGCTCAAAACATGGAAAATGTATTCAACAAAATCATAGATGAAAACTTTCCCAACCTAAAAAAAAAGTCTATGAAGATACAGGAAGCTTACAGAACACCAAACAGATTAGACCTCCTAAAAATGTCTGCTTGTCATATAATAATCTAAACACTAATGATACAGAATAAAGAAATAATTTTAATTTTAACAGCTGTAAAGGAAGAAGTCTGAGCAACTTATAAAGCCAGACCCATAAGAATAACACCTTACTTTTCAATGAAAGCTATGAAAGATAGAAGGTCCTGGGCAGATGTTATAAAGATACCAAGAGACCATGGATGCTAGCCCAGACTAGTATACCCAGAAAAGCTCTCAGTCACCAGAGATAGCATACACAAGGTATTCCATAACAAAACCAAATTTTTACAATACATATCTACAGATAGGTAGTGCCACAGAAAACATTAGGAAAAAACCTTCAATCTAACCTACCTAGAAATATCCACAAAGTCATAAGCAACAGATAATCCCACAGAAGCATACCTCAAAGGGAAGCACAGACACATTACTACCAAAAATAACAGAAATCAAAAGTTATTATTGTTTCTTATATCAATGGTCTCAATTCACCTATAAAAAGACACATTCTAACACAATGGATATATAAACAAGATCCATCTGTTTGATGCATATAAGAAACACACCTCAACTTCAAAGACAGGCACTGCCTTGGAGCAAAGGGTTGGAAACAGACTTTCCAATCAACTGTGCTCAAGAAACAAGCAGATGTAACTATCTTTCAAATTAAATTTAGACTTCAAATAATTTAGTCAAAAGATATCAGGAAGGACATTACTTATTCATCTCAGAAAAAAATCCATCAAGAAGAAATTTCAATTCTGAACATTTATTCCCCCAATACAATGGCACCCACATATGTAAAAGAAATATTTCTAAAGATTATACTTTACGTCAAGCCCCACAAACTCATGGTGGGATTTTCAATACCCCACTCTCTCCAATGGATAGGCCTTGCAGAAAGAAAATGAATAGAGAAATAATAGAGCTCACAGATATTATGACTCAAATGAACTTAACATATTATATATATGAGTACATATATAATATACTCATTCTCTCTCTCTCTCTCTCTCTCTCTCTCTCTCTCTCTCTCTCTCTCTCTCTCTTTCTTTCTCTTGAACATTTTCCTCAAACTCCAAGAGATATACCTTCTTCTTAAACTCTTTATCTAAAATAGAACTTTCTCTAAATTGACTACATACTCAGTCATGAAACAAATATGAATAGATTCAAGTGAAAATAACCCTGTGTATACTTTCAGAACGTCATGGACTAAAGTTAAAGTTAAACATAGAAAAATTTTTAGTACTAGATGCCCACATAAAAATAAAATTGGAGAATTACCACAAGAGACTTAACATCACAGCTGAAATTGCTAGTACAAATAGAAGCAAACTCATCCAGAAGAAAAACTGAAACAAAGAGAACAATACAAATAATCAATGAAACAAAGAGTTGGTTCTTTGAGAAAGCCAACGAGATAGACAAGCCCTATTCAAACTAACTAGATGGCAGAAAGAGAATATCCAAATTAAGAAAATTAGAAATGAAAATGAAGACACCGCAAGAGACACTGAAGAAATTCAAGGAATTATTAGGCCATTGTTCAAAAATCTGTATTTCACAAAATTGAAAAAAAAAAAAAACTAAAAGAAATGGACAGCTTTAAAGACAGGTACCACATACCAAAACTGAATCATGAGCAGGTAAATGACCTAAATAGACCTATAATCCCCAAGGAAATAGAATCTTAAAAGTTTTTCAAGAAAAAAACAAGCAAGCAAACAAACAAACAAAATACCCCAGGACCAGATAGCTTCAGTGCAGAATTCTACCAGAATTTCAAAGAAAAACTAATACAATTATCCTCAGGTTGTTACACAAAGTAGAAAGCAAAGGAACATTGCCAAACTCTTTCTGTGCGACTATAGTCACCCTGATACCCAAAGCACACAAAAATGCTACAAAAATACAAACCAAACTGTCTCATGAATATTGATGCAAAAATACTCAATAAAATACTGGCAAACCAAATTTAAGAACATATCAAAAAACTCATTCACCATAATCAAGTAGTCTTCTCAAATGTAGGGATGCTTCAACATATGAAAAACCGTAAATGTCACTGATCATGTAAACACTCTGAAAGAAAAAATAAACATGATCATCTCATTAGATACTGGAAAATCATTTTGACAAAAATTGAACACTCCTTCATAAAAATAAAAGTCCTAGAAAGATGATTCAAGGCAATTTATAGCAATCCAACAGCCAACATTAAACTAAATGAAAAAAAAAAAAAAAACTCAAAGCAGTTCTACTAAAATCAGAAACAAGACAAGGCTGTCCACTCTCTACACATTAATTAATATAGTTCTTGAAGTTTTAGCTAGAGCAACAGAAGACATTGAAGAAATTGAAGATGATCTCAGAAAATAAATAATATCTCACATGTCTTGGATAGGTAGGGTCAACATAGTAAAATGACAATCTTTCAATCTATACATTCAATACAATCCATATAAAATCCCAACAGATTTCTTTACAGATAATGAAAGAACAATACTCAACTGTATAAGAAAATACAACCCAGCATTGCCAAAAAAAAAAAAAAAAAAAAAAAAAAAAAAAAAAAAAAAAAAAAAAAAAAAAAAAAAAAAAAAAAAAAAAAAAAAAAAAAAATCCTGTTCAATAATAGTTTAGGAGGCATTACCATCCCTGCCTTAAAGTTATACTACAGAGCCAGAGTAATAAAAGCAGCTTGGTACTGGTATAAAAACAGATTTGTTGATAATTAAAATCAAACAAACATGCCGACATTAATCCACACACCTATAAATACCTGACTTTCAACGAAGAAGTCAAAAATACACAATGAAAAAAATATAGTATATTCAACAAATGTTGCTGTCATAACTGGATGGAGGTATGTAGAAGAATACAATGAGATCCACATTTATTACCCTGCACAAAACTCAATTCCAAGGGGATTAATGACCTCAACATAAACCTAGTTACACTGAAAAGTAAGTGAAAAATACCTTGATTGCATTTGCACAGGTGACCACTTCCTAAATATAACATCAGAGGCATAGACACTAAGAACAAGAATTAATAAATGGGACCTCCTGAAACTGAAAATCTGCTGTAAGGCAAAGGACACTGTCAATAAAACAAAACAACAGCCTAAAGCATGGAAAAAAAAAATCTTCAATTCTACACCTAAAAATGATTTATCTCTAAAATATATAAACAACTCAATGAACTAGATGCCAAAAATACTAGGTTGACCATTTGAAAGCCTTAGGCTTTTTCTCTGTAATCCTATAAGGTAATTTGAGATTGATTATTTAAATTCCTCTGTCTAGATCTGGTTATCTTTCTAATTCATTTTAATAAGGTTTTTTTTTAAATTTATATCTTGCTACTCAAATCATCCAACTTGTTGATTGAAATAAATTATTTTAGGTCTAAAACAGTACTGATCAAAAGATAATATTTACAATAGATGTTATGATAATCCCATCTACATTATGTATCTTCTCCTTTACTGGCTTCACGTTTAAATCATCTAGAGTAAAATGAACCAAAGACCAAACACCTTCCATCTTATTTCTCTTTCCTGTTTTTAATGGGGAAAAATTTCTTTCTGCCTTAAACAAATTTTCCTTTTTAAAAAATTTCCAATTACTCACCAATCTTGTTGTCAATAATAATCCAGGCGACTGTGAAGTTGGCCAGCTACCTAGTGTGGCAGCTGCACAAGTAGAGGGTTTCTGAAAACAAAAAACAAAACAAAACACCACAACCCACCAGGAAAGGAAAGCCATTTGCCAAAGAACTCACCCAGATGAACGTGGAGAAGAAACTGGTGTGGCAGTCTCTGCCTAAGCCTGGAGGCTATTTTCAAACAGAAAATGTAACCAGCCAAGTAGTGGCCATAGCCACATATAGCTCTGGCTGGAAAGTGTCTTTTTTTTTTTTTTTTTTTTTTTGGATATTCATGCCCCCAAAAGTGAGTGCCAAATATGTATATTAAAACCTGGAACCAGATATTTGGAAAAAGCTGAAATATCAAAGAGAGAAAATAAACCACAGCCAATTCTCACACAAAAAACATCTCAGGCTGTACAGGTAAGTACTTCTAAAGAATGACTGAATTACTGCCTTCTCATGCTTTCTCCACCCAGCTACTTTATTTTCTGCTTCAGCTCTGTATTATAATCCTAGAGTTAGCATTAAAGGTGTAAACTACCACAGCCTGCCTCTTAGATGTTGAAATCATAGAGATCCAGAAGGATATCTGTTTCCCTAGTAATGGGAGTAAAGGCATTCATCACCATCCCCTTACTTTCATAGCTTAAATGTGAATGATTCTGTCTTCTGACATTACAGATTTATTCTATTAAATATACAATATATAACCACATGAGCTATTTACTAAGCATTTATAATTTATTTTATTTTATTATTGTAAACAAAGAAGTCACACTTTCTATCCTTGTATATCCTAATTCAAGGTCCCTTCCCCCTCCCACCACATCGCGTCATTCTCTCTTCTCCACAACTCCCCATCCCCTCTCTTGGAAGGCAGCAGGCAGTCCCGCTGTCCCAATATTGCTGAGTTTAGCCTCCACTCCTGGCAGATCCAGTTTTCTCCCCCCTCCCTCAAGAGTGAGTCAGGTGTTCCTCTAGGGGGAGTGGGATCCAAGGAGTCAGTCCAAGGTGTTTCTGATCCCAAGCTGTTCAGTGGTTGTGGCTTGCAGCTTGGGCATGCTTTGCTCTTTTTTCTTGTTTGTTTGTTTAGAGTCCACTAATGAGTGAGTACATCCCCTTCTTATCTTACTGGGTTTGTGATAACTCACTCAGGAGGATATTCTGCAAATCCATCCATTTGCCTGCAAATTCTAGAATATCATTTTTTCTTACTGCTGAGTAGTACAACCTTGCATAGATGTACCACATTTTTCTACACACTAACATCCAGCTATGCCAACACCGTTTGTTAAATATACTATCCTTTTTCCATTGAATATTTTGGGCCGCTTTGTTGAAGATCAGGTGTTCATAGGTTTTTGGGTTAATGTCTGGATCCTCAATTCTATTCCATTGGTCCACAAGTCTGTTTTTATGCCAGTACCAGGCTGTTTTTATTACTGTAGTTCTATAGTATAACTTGAAGTCAGGAATGGTGATTCCTCCTGAGTTTCTTTTGTTGAGCAAAATTGTTTTGACAATCCTGGCTTTCCTGTTATTCCAAATGAAATTGAGTATTATTCTTTCAAGGTCCAAAAAATATTGTGTTGGGATTTTGATGGCAGTGCATTGAATCTGTAGATTGCCTTTGGTAGAATTGCCATTTTTACTATGTTGATCCTACCTATCCAGGAACATGGGAGAGCTTTCTATTTTCTGATATCCTCTTCAATTTCTTTCATTAGTGATTTAAAATTTTTGTCAAATAAATCTGTTACTTCTTTGGTTATAGTTACTCCAAGGTATTTAATACTATTTGCTGCTATTATGAAAGGTAATGTTTCCCTTATGTTTTTTTCAGCTCTTCTATCTCTAGTGTATAGAAGGGCTACTGATTTCTTTGAGTTAGTCTTGTATCCTACTACATTGCTGAAGGTGTTTATCGGCTCTAGCAGTTCCTTGGAAGAATTTTATGGGTCACTTATGTATACAATCATATCATCTGCAAATAGAGATAGTGTCACTTCCTCTTTTCCAATTTGTATCCCCTCAATCTCCTTTCGTTCTCTTATTGCTTTAGCTAAAACTTTGAGAACTATATTGCATAGATAAGGGGAGAGAGGACATCCTTGTTTAGTTCCTGATTTTTGTGGAATTGCTTTGAGTTTTTCTTCATTAACTTTGATATTGGCTGTATTAAGTCTTTGAGTCAGTCATTTGTGAAGTAGCTGCTGGTTTTTTAGAAGATGGTGGATGGAACAAAAAAAAACTTTCACCTACTGAGTGATTTGTAAGTGGATATGGCTTTGAAACTAGACTTGGCTGATGTGGGATTGTATTTCTATATGCTGTGAATATCATTCTTTAAATAAAGAAACTATTTTGGCCATTGGGACATTAGATTGGGAAAATGAGCATGCTGGTGTAAAATTCCATATTTTATTTACAAATTATTGGAGTAATAAATATATAAAAATGTTTTTCTGCATAAGCTCAATTTTTATTCATACTATTATATATAAATGTATCTTAACATCTAAAATATTTTTCTATATTCTATTCTATATGCAGAAAATATACTGTGGATGGAAACATAAAAAATCTATTTTTACATAATCAACTTCTCTCCTTGCCACAGGAAACATATGCACACCTAAAATTTTCTTGGAAATCTTTGCACTTTGCAGAGTCAGATCCTTTTAGGGGAATAACAAATACCTCTGTCTCTTTTGATATTTGCTGTTGGCCTTAATTTGAAATGAAGATAATCCTCGTCCATGTTCTAAGTGCTGAAAATGGTGGAGGTAAAGAAGTGTGCGCAGCTACTGAGATTACTAGGATGTCAAGTGGTAGTTAGTCACTGAGAATATTTGTGATGAAACTCACCAAGAACTCTGGTACTGAACTTAAAGAAATGCTCTGAATCAGGGTCTACCAGGTACCATAGGCATCTCGACACCATCTCAAATCCCACTTATTTATACAAAAAGAAGAATGAGCAGAAGGTAATACTAGGTGGCTTATAAAACAAAATAATGCACTATGATTATTTTTGCCTTCTTTCCAACACTAAACCTCAAACATATCCACAAATAGCTATATATTATTATAATATAATATTATTTGCCTTTTTGTTTATCTATCCTCCTAGCTATTCATTCAACCACCTTTTTATTTATCCATTCATTTATAGATCCAAACATTTACCCATCCAACCATACATCTCATTATAGTTTTAAACATCTATTTATATATCAGTTCATCCCAGAAACAGTATACATTAAAACTTTTCTTAAGTATTAGTTATACTGCTTTACAAATTAGTAGATTTTCCACAAAATTATACTACACCTATATGTTACTGTTTATATAAAGTTTTAGATAAAAATTTTATAGTGAATTTCTTTTATAAGATATATGATCTAAAATAACAAAGCTTAAATTGCTTATATTAAAAAGTATTTCTGACAGACAATATGCCCTTGAGGATGAATATTTTTATTGTGACTTTGAAGCAAGTATTTGGCCTAGAAAACATTTTCATAATGATGGACAAAGATCTTTGGCAAAGGTTTTGTGGCTGGAAATTAATAGTTGAGGCCTGCTGAATATTAAACAAGTCTTTTGATATGCCAGGATATTGAATCAGATGAGAAAGTGTCAAAGAAAGAAAGTATTCTCTTGTCTGAAAAGAAAATCTTCTATCACAACTTCAATGCTTGTTTGGGTTATTTTGTCTGTGAAACATGTTTTTCTCACTTGTTAATTTTGTAAAAGAGAAATGTTGCTATAATTCTTTTACTCATCTTTCTTCCACTGTTTTATTTGGGTATTGCAAAGATGACTTTGATGTAATTTTACTTGTCAGATATACTAATTTTCATATGGCAATGTCATAGTCTTATTTTTACCTCACTTGTGCTTTATATTTGGCATTCCTTAAAGAAAATCCAGCTCATCATATGGCTATCAGATGATTTATTGCACATATACCTACTAAGCTACGGTTATCTTAATTTCGTCACAAAATTCATTCATAATTTAACTTCATCTTTCTCCATTGTTGTGGTGTTTACGTAAAATATTCCTCAAGGTTTACCTGTTAATCTGATTGCTTCCCAGGTGGTGATATGGCTTTGGCAGCTAGTAGAACCTTTAAAAGATAGGCCCTTAGTGGATATAGTGAGTCATTTGGAGATGTTTTTGAGGTCTGATAGTTCTTTCTTGCTTCTTAGCTCTTGGTGTTTCTTTACTGTTAGTGAAATGCATTTAGTTATTCAAGCTTCTGCTGCCATGTTTTCCAAATTATAATGAGAAATATTCCCCAAGATATAAATTAAAATAATTTTTTTCTATCTTCAGTTTCTTTGTACTAGATATTTTATCATGTAAACAAGGTGAGTATTCATCTAACTGTTTGTATTATTTCCAACATAGGATTGTATCACAATTTTATATATACCAATATTTAATATAGTTTTTATCTAGACATAGTATCTTCATTTTTCAGCACCTTCAAAAAGTGTTATTTTATATTTCATGCATAGTGAGTGTCTTGAATCATGTGTCTTTATCATGTATACCATAAAAATGCTATTTCTTAGAGGATTAGGTCACCCATAACTGTAGTTACAAGTGATATGGAATGTCTTTCTATATGCTGTAAATATGCTTTATTACCAATAAAGAAGCTGTTTTGGCTATGTAAAGGCATCTTAGAGGCAGGTGGGAAGCCCAAGTGGAGTTAAAAATGAAGAAGACTCAAGTCAAAATATAATGGGACATAGGTAAAGCCACAGAGCCACATGGAAATACATAGATTAATAATAATGAGTTAAATTGTAAGAGGTAGTTAGTTGGTAATTAGCCTGAGCCATAGGCCAAAAAGTTTGTAATTAACATAAGCCTTTGTGTGATTATTTGGGACTAAGCAGGTGCAGAATTCTGGGACCAGACCATCAAGCTAGACTGGGACAGAAACTTTAGGTGACTGTATGGTATTATCAAATGTCTCTTTATTGCTGTGTGTTTATGAGAAGCATAGCTAGTGGTTTTATGAACTTTTTGTGCACCCTAGAGGTGAGAAGAATCTCCAACTTAGTCTAGCATGTTAACTTTTATTTATCAAGTATGTAACTGGAGGATTAAATAAAATCTTAGGTTATTTTGTATGCTTAATAGTTTTAAATACAAGGAAGGCATTATCATGAAAAGCATATCAATTGTGATAGTCTAACAAATTAAATTTTATATAGATAATATAATTATATTGACACCACATGATTCAATGCTAAAATAAAAACTTATATAAATTTTATTTTACACATTCTGGAAAGAGGTTAACTATGTATGTATTATTTAAATCCTAAGCTTTTGCTTGATGACAGACTGATGCTGTAATGAAAACTTTGAATTAAATGACATAACTGTTGATTTTATAGCTCAGGGGGAGAGAAAATGTGTTAAACCCAGGATTCAACTCTTAGCACCACATTAATTAAAAATAACAAAACTGACCATTAAAACATCTATTCCTTAAAAAAATATAATTTATTGTATGTGTATAATTTATTAATTTTAGAGTAACTAAAATTATCACATTATTTTTGTCATAGCATGATATAATAAGAAATCAAATTATCAGTCCAGCATATTTAATTTTTATAAGAATTGTTAAATGTAGGTGTTCCTGGATCTTAAGTTTGTTTTGACCATACAAACTCAATAAAATATCGTGTCAAAACATGCAAATTATAAAACTCTTCAAAAGTAGTGCCTAAACTAATATTTCTAATTATTTCCAGATTCAGTATTATTTATTAGGCCAATATGTGTGAGCATATATAGAGATGATAAAATATTAAATGATCAATTTTATTAATACAGATTCTAGAATTTGTGTTCTTTACACTTGTCACATTTTACATAAAATTTCCTAAAGTTAAAAATGTTATTTCATTTCCTTTATATGTTATACTTAAATAACATCATATATAAAGTATAATTCTCTTTTTCTAGATGACAATCCCACTTAATTTTTCTTTCTAGACTGTACAATACTGACGTGCCTTTCAAAATGCAACCGGTTGACAACAACACTTATACAAAGAAAATTTAAATATCCCTAAGGCTTTTGGTATATTACTCTTTCTTTCTATGTGCTATAGATTTTAAAAGAATTTTTCTGAAGCACACAATTACACTTATTTTTCAGTAAGAAGTTTCATTTTTTAGGTTTATGAAATTAATTAACCTTCCTATTCTCATTACAAAAAATAGGAAAATTAAACATTTTGTTAATGCCCAGGGTTGTAATACCTTTTCTTTTAATCTTATCATCTGAAATTTATCATCATCATGAAAATTCTAAAATGAATGCTTTTTATTTAAATAAAGCATTTTAATGTTGCAAAAAATGATGTCACAACCACATTTCTATATGTCAAATTCTCATTTTTCTAAACACTGAACAGATGGTATTCCTCATAACACAAATTTTCTATTGTAGTTAAAAATAATAAAGTCACTTACTAAAATGTACTCTCTCTCTCTCTCTCTCTCTGTCTGTCTCTGTGTGTGTGTGTGTGTGCCAACTTCAACTATAGCTGGTATAAAAAGCAAAAAAGCTTACCCATTTAGCACTACAAAAAGTATTAGAATACTTCACCATAGTCCAGCATGTAGCTCAGGGCGAGGTTTTAGGTGAGTTGCTATATTGCTAATCTTTCTTAGAACCTTCCACATTTTTTAAGACATAAAGAGTACATGGAGACACCTTGATTCATTATCTCTGTGCTCTGACCTCAATACATCACTTCTCATGTCACATCATATTTTTCTCTCTGTCAATTTAGAGCTTTCAGGCATTGGACACCTGAAAGAATACACAAAAGTGTGTTGTAAAGCTTTGGGGAAGTAAATCTAAGCTTTCCATAGTGTAGAGAGTATGACACATTCTCCAGTAGTGACTAATTATTAGTATACTGAAATCCACTATATGAAGAACACATTTTAAACACACACTCCATCTTATATTCCATCTACCTGTTGTCACATTTTCATACCTTGCTTATAGAGTTATCATTACAATTAATAATTTCAGACTTCCAGTTGCTTTTCACAAAGTAATAAAATTATAAGATATTATTTCTGGACTCAAAAAATTTAATGATTGACATAAATTAATTTTATCTTTGAAACAAAACTCTAGATGATACAACAAAACAATTCAAATAAAATTCAAAGACTTGTGTGTCAAAACTCTCTCATAAATTATTGATAATATTAAAAATTCAGCTTGATTACACAGAATTGAATGAACAGTGCATATAAATAAAACCATGGCCTCCTAAGTGAGGAGAAAGATAAAACATTTACTACTTTTCTATCAAAGTCAAAACTAATTTATCAGACTCTCATGGCTAAACAAAACAAACAAACCAAAAAACCCCAAAAGAAACAATGCTGTATATTGAAATGAATGTGTAAGACACAGAATTCTAGATTTTTAAACAATATATAGTATAATTTGCAGTCAGGGATGGTGATGCCTTCTGAGGTTCTTTTGTTGAGCAAAATTGTTTGGCAATCCTGGCTTTCCTATTATTCCAAATCCTATACACTAAAGATAAAAGGACTTAAAAAGAGATGAGGGAAATACCACCCTTTATAATAACTGCAAATAGCATTAAATACTTTTGAGTAACTATAACCAAAGAAGTAACAGATCTATTTAACAATAACTTTAAATTACTGAAGAAAGAAGTTGAAAAGGTGATCAGAAAATGGAAAGATCTCCCATGTTTCTGGATAGGTAGGATCAACATAGTAAAAATGGCAATTCTACCAAAAGCAATCTACAGATTCAATGCACTTCCCATCAAAATCCCAACACAATTTTTTTTACAGAACTTGAAAGAACAATACTCAATTACATTTCATCTTTGAATGTTATTGCCAGAACTCTTTAACAAACCAAAGAAACTGGAGTCTCAAACCACTTAAATATGCATACTTTAATAGGTATGTCTAAGGCAGCCTCACACACAAAAGCTCTGTACAATTTCTGTTATGCACACTCATCTTCTATTAATTTTCTTGGCAGATTAGTTTATTCCCCTTATGCTCTATGTACTTACTCAAATTTCTCTTTAAATGCATCTAACCGCTTCCCAAGGCGTCTGCAAGCCACACCTGCATCCAGTTGCCTGCTCATCTATTTTAAAATAATAGTGTAGGCTTTTTATTGCCTAATATTAACCATATTTAGTCAGTTAATGTTCACAAATTATACTTTAGAAATAATAGAAGGGCCAATCCAGCCTAAACCAATTTTGGGTTCATATCACAAAATAACATATGTGCTTTAAGTAAACTTTAATGTAGAACCCCCTATTTACCTTCATATGTATTAATAATTGGGAATTCACAGGAGGAAAAGCAGGTACCTGATGGGAAGGGACACACATAGTAAGAAAGTTAATATATGAATTTTTATAAAACTAAGAATTGCCCAAACTATTCTGCCTAGTAACAAGCTCCTTTTTCTGTTAGGTTTTCTTTTTTTTTTTAATAAAAATAAAGACTTTATGCTGTGACCTTAGGCCTTTACTCTCTTGGCTCATTGTCTGTCTTGATAGTAGATCCCCTTTTAATCAAAATTTTCTGTTTGATTTTAATAAAGTTATTTTGTCATTTTGAATTTGTGCAAACCTTTTTCAGTCCTCCCTCACTACCCCTAAGATGATTTACTTTCTTCTTCTTGTTCATTTCTTTCTATCCATCTTCTTAAGTGTAGTTATGAAATTTCCTCTTTCTGCATAGATTAGAGTTACTTTTCTCAACCTAGAAAGAACTTAGTAATCTTATATCTGTTATTTTCAGATTTACCACCAAGAAGCAAGACTGTTTTTTTGGGATGATGAGATGGAAGAACAGTTATCATAGTTTATGTGAGTAAACAATGTTAAAGAGCAGAAAGATATTGTTCTAATTTCACTATTGTATTTTTCTACCTGCTTACACATGAAAATGTGTGTTTTATGTATTTGTTGATACATGTAATCCAAACTATAATTTTTACATAATTTAAATTCATCATTAACTTTCAGATGTAAGATAGTCTGTATTGTTACAGAAGATTTGAGTTGGTATTAACAAACTTGTGGAGACTGTCACAATATAGAACATTATTTCTATAATTTAAAATATTATCTCTACTGGATATTTTTGCTTTATTCACGTGTGTGAGGAAATAATACCGAAATCTTTTGTTAATTTCCCATACATCCTCCATGTCAGCACCCTGGAAGTATCTCCCAGCTCTCTATATAAATAACTTCTGAAAATATTACCATGACAACTATTGTTAGTTGACCTCTGCCTATTATCTCTCTTCCTGCCACCATCCTTTCTAACAAAATATTTATATTTTGTAATTAAATTTTAAGAGGAATAAAGTGGGAGCTTGCAACATGTTTGGTAATAACTAAAGGTATAAAGATATTTCTACTTGTTATTTTTCAAACTTTTCATAATACATGTTGGTACTATAGATGGTCATGTGATGTCTTATGTTAGTCTGATGTTCAGTTACTTAGAAAAATAATTCAATATATCTGTATCTCAGAATGTGTAATACTGTGCCCAAACTGTAATTAATTCCTGGGTATTCTTTGTCTCTCATCAGTCAAGGGAGAAATAGTTTAGTAACTACTCAAATGCCTTCTCTTTTATTATTGTAGTTTATCCTGAGGAATATTTTCCACCTTGTATGAAAAGCATTGTCTTTAAAAACAATTCTGAGTATGAAAAACTGACTCTAGAGAAAAAGTGTATTACTTTGAAGGTTCCATGGAACTAAGAAGCTTGCTATGTATTATACACAGTGAAGCACTTTTCTTAACTTAAAAGCACAAAGTAGATTTGTAGATGGGAATATATGTAAGTTGAGGAAAAACAGCACTTAAAAATCAAAGCATTTATATTTCAACTCATGGAAATTTAGGAAGGCGAATATGATAAAAGTCAGTTTCTATTCTTCATTCTTGTAAAATTGATTTACATATAAGTATAAAATTTTCTAAAAGGTAAGATTAGACAAATCATAAATGCCCAAATGATTGAAAATATGGTCTTTGGATGACAGACAAAATAATCTGATTATTTTGTCTTCATTCTATTTTTGTTGTTGTTGTTGTTTCTTTCATAGATCATTTCTCTTCATGAGTTGTCTTATTTAAGTAATGGAAAAAAATTCTCTGTATTTTCTGGGTTGGATATTTAAGTGAGTCACAGTTTTATTCTTATGGGAAATGTCGAGAAGGATATGTCAAGATTCCAGGTTCTTATAAGATATAAATACCTACCTCTTATATAACTTTAAACTACCTAGACTTTCATATTTTTTTAAAAAATTAAAAAACAGAACAAGTTGGACAAAACAAATGTCTTATGTGAGGATAATTCTGTCCTTAAGTATGTCTTTATACACATAAAAATGTACAGACTATTAAGTACTTGGAACTGTGGGAAGGGGGAATTAGATAAAAAAAAAAAGCATTCAAAATGGTGACTACACAATGAGAATGTGAGAGTGTTTGAAAGGCAAACACCATAAAATTTTTGAGCAACCTTCTGAAAAATACTTCTGCAAAAAGAAGCTATGATGCTTAGTTGTGGGCTTAAATGCAGTTCCTGAATTGATTATAGAGCTGTATTAAGAAAAAACCCTGCATATATTTTCATAATTATGTATCTCCCTAACTTCTTTATTATGTAACTTTTAAAACAAACATGAGTAGCATTAACAGGATACTTTTTTACTTAGTGAGAGCATTTATTCTATGATGCAGAACCCTCACCAAAATAAAACAATTTGGATACTTAAAAGTATTTTTTACTCCTTTTGAAAAACACAAACTACTAATGATCAGAAAATATTGAATAATTTAAACATAGAAGGGTGGAAATGTAACTACAGCTAAGTAGATAAAACACCAAGAAGCCCAAAAACAGACCATTGACATACAACTGTTGGAGAGTGTGTGAAGAGATAAAATAACTTTGTTCATTTTCTAGTGGGGGTGTAAAAACCATACAGACATATTAAAGAGAATTTATTTTGTTCTTACATGACTAAGCACATGCTTACCAATAATATGCTAGTTGATATGAAAAACTATTTTTGTGTGAAAAATGTTCATGACATTAACATAGCTTTATTCAACAGAGACACAACTAGAAACAGTCTGTTTCTTTCTAATAAAGAATGTTTCCACAAATTGTGGTACATTCATACTCTGTAGTAGTACTTTGTAAGAAACATAAATATTATATTGATCCCTGGAACTTCTTGGATAAATATCAGAGAAATTATTCTGAATAAAAGAATATACATAGATGAAAAAAGCAATATGAACTGGGTATTAATTTTGAAGCTAACATTGGAGACTGTCACAATTGTATCTTTTCTGTAAACAGAACAACTTCTAGAATTTATGAAGGGCTTCTTTATTTGCCTTTGATGAATGGGAGGTTCCTTAAATACCACCAAAGAGCATCCAAAAGGCCTACTTAGTATTTCTTTTTATGATCCAAGTGTAGCTAACATAGATTGCTATCTTACTTGTCATTAGCATGCATAAGTCTTATGTGGTAGAAACAGTTCAAGTTCAGGATGGTGAAGTCCATAGTAAGATCAAGAATGAGTAGTGAGCTCAGATTAATCCCCATCAGTTTTGTTCTAGACAAAGTGATGTGACATACCTCAATCATTTTTATCTAGAGTAGTGGTGGGATAGTGTATGTACATTAAATATTGTACTGGTAAGTTTTTGTCAACACAAACTAGAACAACTTCAATTAAAGAATCATTTCCATTGGAATGGACTGTAGGTAGGTAAGTGAAATATTTTCCTGACTTTAATTAATGTTTAAGGGCTTGGTTTGCTGTGGGCAATACAGTCCCTGGGTAGGTAAACCTATGATAGATACAAAAGCAAGAATGACCTGATGTGGTAGGGGGGGAAGGATATACAAGGTTAGAAAGTGTGACTTCTTTGTTCCTAATAATAATAATAATAATAATAAAGATAAAAAAAGAAAATACAAGTTGAAGACAAAGCTCAAAAAAAAAAAAAGCAAGCTGAGCAACCCAGAGGAGTGACCCAGTAAACAGCATTTCTCTAACACCTCTTCAGTTCCTGCCTCTAGATTTCTTCCTTGAATTTCTGCTTTGACTTCCCTTGATAGTAAACAACGACCTATAAACCAAACAGCCCTTACTATTCTGAGTTCAGTTAGTGTTTCACCCCAGGAAGAGAGAAACATATGAATATGATGGTGATTCAAATGTAAACCATTAGAGGTAAAATTCAGTTATGATAATTTCCAATCCTAATGGTACATCTCATCATAGATCATGATCTATCATTACACATATCACTACAATGAAATATCCAAAATATCATTACAATACTTTTGATTTGTGATATCATGAACAGTTTTCTGTTCTGCTTTTTGGTACAGAGAAAACCACTACTAATAAGTTGAATTCAAATGAGGTCTTTAATTTTGCTGAGAAAATAATAGTTTTGATTAGATGAACTCTAGGATAGTTTTGTAGACAATTTTACTAGTTTATTTTAGTTATTTGTGGCTCCTTGTTCCTTTTCTATTTTTCTCTCGTATGCTACATCTTGACTGAAATTTCCCTTCCCTTCCCTGCACTCCATCCAGCTCTGCTCCACTCCTCCTCCAGTTCCCTTCAGAAAACAGTGGGGATTCCAGGGATATCAACCTGAAATAGCATAACATGTTATAATATGATTAGATGCAAACCTTCATATCAGAGCTGAATGAAGAAACCTCATAGTAGGTAAAGAGTCCCAACAGAAAGCAAAAGTGTCAGAGACACTCCAACCTCAACTGTTGGGAGTCCTGCAAAAACACCAACCTACACAAGCAGAACATATATTCAGACAACCTAGTGCAGACTCATAAAGTAGAAATGATTGCTGCTTTAACTTTCTGTGAGCTCCAATGAGCCCTGGCTGGTTGATACTGTGGATCATGTTCTTCTGGATTTCTTGACAACTTTGGTTCCTAGAATTCTTCCTCTCCATCTTTCATGGAGTTCCTCCAGCTCTGAAGTAAGGAACCCTATGATGAAGATCTCCAGTTTGGGTGCTCTCTATGCCTAATGTTTGATTATGAGTTTCTGCATCTGCACTCATCAGCTACCAGAGGAAACTTCTCCGGTGACAAATAGACTAGATACCTACCTATGACTATAGAAAAATATCATTAGAAATCATTTTTTTTAATCTTAGGTCTCTGGGCTATCTAGACTCTGATTCCTGGTCATCTAGGCAGTGTCAAACATCAAACTTGGGTTCAATTGTGTGGTGTGGCTCTCAAATTAGAGCAGTCATTCATTGCCTGTACATTCTCAACATCTATGCCTTCAAAGGTAAATAATGGTCAAATGGCAGAAGCAGTTTGTAGAGCCTCTTGCAGTAGGATCAGATTATGTTTGTGATGTATGAACTGACATCTCAGAGCCCATTCCCTACAGAGGAACACCTAACACAGCCTTAATACTGGGTTGAGGGACTCAGACCTACTTCAACTGGATATGCCAGACTGAACTGGCCCCCCTTGGGAGCTTCTTGTCCTCCTTGGGGAATGGATAGGGGGATGAGGTGGATATCCTGAGGGAGGACTGAGAGGAAGGAAGGGAGAGGGAGCAGTGGTAGATATGGAAAACAACTTTTTAAATAAATAAAAAATAAAAATAGTGGTGTACTCCTGAGTGCAACGTTATGACTTCATTTTCTGAAAATGAACTACTGAGATGAGTCATATTTTATATAGATGAACATGATGGAGATCTTTGACTTAATACATTCCACTATCCAATCACCTTTTCTCTTTCATAAGATTAGCAAAAGCTAATATAACTTAAAAAAATCTTGACAGCATTTACACTATTCTTTCATTAAGATAAGAAATATCCCTAATATAGTGGAACTATGTTCTGATACACTGTATATATTTGTCCCTGCTGCTCTGAGAAAAGGTACAAAACAGCATGGCTAAACAAGACAAGAATCATGGGTTTAAGAGCAAGAGCTTATAAATCTGAGAGGATTGATAACTGAGTTTGATGGGGTGCGTGATGTAATATCACCAAATAACAAATATATATATATATATATATATATATATATAAATTGTATGTTAAAGATAAAACAGAAAAAAATAAAAAAATAAAAACAATATCAAAATAAAAAAAAAAAACCAATACATTGACAGCATGAAATGAATATAAGCACCTGTGTGTTTCTGTAGGACTGTGGGTCTGCCAGTCTGGATCACAGGCTGGACAGGTCAGAAACTACATACTATACCATCAAATTCAAACAAGTAATTTTAACACTGAGTTTTCTAAAGAAGTCAAAGAAATGAGAACTAATTTATAAGTAAATATTAATATAACTTCAACTAGTCACTATATTACAGACTTGAAAAATTTTGACCACTTGTAATTTCTTCTTTAGCCTTGCTTTTTCTATAATGCTAGTATTCTTTTATTATTGTTTAAATTTATTGTACATTCTGACCACTGTTTTTCCTTTCTCCTCTCCTCCTTTTCCTTCACAGCATCTCCCTTCTGCACTCCTTTTCCACTGCTTCCTCTGCATTCCCAAAGGGACAGACCTCCCATGGGTGTCAACAAAGCACGGCACAATGAGGGCCCAAAGAGAGATGCATGAATTTCCCTGGGAAGAGAAAATAGAAGAGATCTCCTTGATGAACTAGGGGCAGGGGTGGGAAATGGAGGTATGGGAACATAAAGGATCTGGTTGGGCAAGTTGGAGAACTCTCAGGAATCCACAAAGATGACACCAGCTAAGACTCCTAGCAATGGTGTTAGAATTCTATCAATAATATCCACATTTTATTTTATTTACATAACAAATTTATTGGAAATATTTCTTGTGGCATGCATGTTTGACTTTTCCCATTTTGAATTTGATTGCATGCTGACTGTTGAGTTACATGTCTGAATGAAATGCTGACTCTGCTTTTGTCAGACTTAGGGATGACATTTTTCCTTTCAACTTTTCATCTCTTCTCAGTATTACTAGGTATTAAATTTATTAAATTTTGGTAACAATCTGATATGCAATGATAAAACAAGAATCATTCACTATAGAATTCCAAGGTTATGAGGTTCACATTTCAGTGGAGGGGTAAAGATCTCAGAAAGTTATTCATTGTGGTTTGTAGACATAAATGGAGGGGGCTATATCATGAGTATCTCAATGGAGAGGTACACAGATGCAGTGATTTGCCTGAATTTGAGTCTGGAGTTCTACTTGTCTTGTTTCAGTCACACTGTAACTGGATCTTTAAATCAGCACTATCAGGGTATTAGCAAATATTTTTTCCAGAATTCTATCTCTAAAGGTGATAAAATAGTGTTAGATAATAATTTGTAACAATGAGTATGACCACTTAGAAATTTTATGAAATAATTATGTAGAACATTACTTTTATTAAGGAATTTGAGGTAATAGAAATTATGAGTTTGTCAACTCAGGCTTGCAAGTTTATAGAAAATTAGAAATTTTATGAAATAATTATGTAGAAAATTACTTTTATTAAGGAATTTGAGGTAATAGAAATTATGAGTTTGTCAACTCAGGCTTGCAAGTTTATAGAAAATTGTAGTCATGAGCTGAAAGAGGCCAAATTCTCATAATATTTCTTCAGTTCCTCTGCATCTGGCTCTGCAACTTTAGTTAAGATTTAATGTAAATATTTCATTCTGAAATGTTTAAGTGATATATTCATTCCTTTAATTCACTGAAAGGAAATATTTTATTAGGAAGCCTTACAGTAATTATAAAAATTTTAATTGTTTGAATTTACATTTTTTATACTTGGTTTTGTTATTGGGTTGCTTTTTGTTTGTTTTTCTTTGTCTTGTTTTAAAATCTAATATTCCAGGAACCTCTGACTAAAGGTATTTTACCAGAAAGGGCTCTCCAGAAAACAAGTGATCTCCAGGGAAGTCCATCTCTAGTACGTTTACAAGAGTGTAGGCTGTACTAATGTTGCTTTTTCTTCCCAAGAGATGCCTTTGATAAATGATTGTGTGTGTTTTCAAATGTTGTACATTGTTTTCCCCCACTATTACTGATTCTTATGAGCTTAGATTTGGACCACTGATATTTAAATAGTGCTAGTGTTAATAGTGTTACTGACTATAAGAAAATTGTATCCCAGGTATTTTCACTTTTCTGGTGTTTGGTTAGAATTTTGATCTTACCAATAAATAACCTGTCCTAGAAAATTCTTCAACTTAGATGATTGTGACCTGCTTTTAATATTTCAGTCTTGTAAGGTAAAGAAATTAAAGCCTTGGGGAACTGATGTAATTTCTCCACATTTTATATCTTCTTTGTAGAGATGCTTATTCTACATGAAATTTGCAATCAATGTTTTGTCCTCTGTATTCTCATGAGTTTTCAACTTAGTGAATGTTGCTTTCAAAGTAAATTTTGATCTTATAGTTTAATATTTGTTTTCTTTCATTCAGTTTTGATACTATACAAATATTTTGTTTTGTGTTAAAAGAAAAGTAATTAAAATTAAAGAGAAAATTGATTCAAAAGTAACATATAAAATTGTCATGGTAAAAGTAGCTCCATACAATAACATTTTCACATTTTTTCTGCTTAAGATTTAGCTTCATATACCCAGAAAATCAAGACTTAAATGCTTAATGTGTTTGATACCATTGCCCATAAAGTATTGATGATTAAATTATATACTAATGCTATTCTTTATAAATGAATAAAAACTTTATGATAGTGTATAAAATTTAAATTCACTTAGTAATATGATTGATGGAAAATAATATCAATAAAGTATTCAGTAAACTTTGCCAATGCACTTCATTTTATTTTAATTAAGAAAACTAACTCTTAAAAAATGAATTACAAAATCCTTTTATCTAACAGCACTTAGTATCAACATTCGAAAATGCATTATTTGTAATATTTATAACCATATTAGTACATTGGCCAAATTGCATGATTAAATAGAAATTATAAGATAACGAAGATAATATTTTTTATTCATAATTGAATTTTATGTCGACATCTGCCATGCCATTTCTAACAAAAGTGGCTATCTGTTATACCAGACAAAAATAAATTTTATGTCTGAAAGACTGCTAATAAAGATTTTTGAGGATGCATTTGTGAGGAGATAGTAATTCTCCAAAAGATAAGAGTAATTATCATGGCTATGTGTAACATCCAGGAAATGGTGATCTCTTATTACTTCTCATGGAAGAATTCATTTTTTTACAGGAAATACAGGGATGGAATGTTTTATTCATTTAGTATAAAGTACCTTTGGATTGATATAAAATTTATTGTTATTTAAGCATATAAAGCTAAAAATGTACTCCATTTTCCCCCTTTTCAAAACCAGTCTTGCCACTTCATAAAACATCTAAGGTGCAAATGGTAAGATAGATATGAGAGGCTTCTAAAATAGACAATATTTGCTTTGTGTCTTTGCTTTTTTCAAGTATTTCAAAAGAAAATTCTAGGACAATGAACTCTGTACTTGATTTTCTATTTTAATTCCCTAAACTAGAGAAGAATATAGATATCTAGACATGAGCAGAGAGTGACTTTTTCTTTTTCATGGTCACTACCTAGTCTCATTTACAGATAAATGTGTAATTTTCACATGACTTTTCTTCAGAGAGCTAATCACAGTTGCCTACTATTCCTTTCTTCTTGTCCTCTATGTACTCATACTAAGACATTGTTTATCTGATATATAAGCTCTATAATGTAGTCAGTGATGCTGACTGCTCACCCAAACATATTTCTTATTAAAGCTCAAGACTTCAACATTGAGGATTCTCTTTGCAATTCAGGTTTTACTCTGAGAAAATTTTCTATCAGTAACTGATGTTGGCATTGGAAATTGTCATAGCCTTAACATTTCTTCTCTAAATTTTGAATACTGAGTCCTGTGTGTGATGTCTGCTTTATTCTTTGGAAAGCTGTGACAAGATCTTCATTCTGCCTCACAGTAAAGTAAAATGGCCTGGATGCACTGAAAACCCACATCACTGTTTTATAGCCCTTGCATGTACTGGAGAACTTATTGCTTTTCAATGAAGAAAAGACTATGCAAGTCAAAGTATCTGTGTCTGCCCAGTTCACTGTATTCATGTCTTCAGAATGGATCTGGGTGAACTATGTCATGTCAACATTTAGTAAGTTGCCAAACCAGCATGGATTAGAACCAATGGTTCTAGTAGTTCTTATAGTGATTGACCATATAGAGATCATTCTTCTTCAACATGAAGTTGTTTGCATGGAAAAATACCTAACCTAAAGGCTATGGGTCCTATTGTTCTTTCTAGCTTTATAGATATTGTTAATAGTCATTTCCTCTCTGTCTCTCTGTCTATATTTTCTCTTTCTATCATTGTTTAAGTTTTTCAACAGCATTGAAATATTTATGAGTATACTTACAAAGTATGGGCAATTCAGTGGTCTTCCTGGTGTAGATGTTTTCTGGAGCACATCAGTGTAGTGATATGGATTTCTTGTTTAGCCTTTCCCAGCAGCTGAGGATGTCAATCATCCTCTGCAATGCTCTACCTGCTTCCAGGCATTTTTTTTTTTTTTTTTAGAATCAGAGCCCTGTCACCTGTAAACATTATCATTTCTACTATTGTGGTTTGAGTGAGCAAAACCATATAGGCTCATATTCTTAAATATTTGATTCCCATTGGTAGACTGTGTAGGACAGATTGTGAGTTATGATCTTACTGGAGAAAATGTGTCCCTGGAGGTAGTCTTTGAGGTCTCATACCAAGCCCAGTGTCTTTCTTCATTATTTATAATCAGATGTAAGCCCTCAGGGTTTGGCCCAGCAACATACCTAACTAATGACATGACTCTGTCCATGATAATCATAATTATTGATTCGAGGGGCTGGAGGGGGTTAGGGAGTTTGAACAAGAGGATACATAGATAAAAAATGAGACTTTATTCATAATAAATAAAACAAAGGAAAAAATAAAAGCTGTTCAAGGCCTCAACCTCCTCCCACAAAAAAACAAATTCCAAGGTGTAATCAACCCCCCCTCCCACTCTTTCTGTCTGGCACATAGGGTGGAGGGAGATCTGGACCAGCTGGCCTCTCCTTGGGGTTGGAGCGAGATGATGAGTGTCGAGGACCCAGCACCCCCTAGCCACCAGGGGAACCACATGCTGAGTCGGAAGCCTTGTAGAAGCAAGAACTCACTTTATTGCATCAGTCTGGGGCTTATATAAGGCTGTGAGAAGGGAGTGGGAATCTTAAGATGGAGTAGGTTGAGTGGGAAAAAAGGGCCAATAGTATGTTAGCAGAGGCTAGGCAGAGGCGGGCTTAGATCAGGATATGCTGAGTCACTCACACGTGGAGTTTACGGCCAGAGACAGGTCGCCAAACTTTAGGAAGGCTTAGGAATTTACACTGTGCCTCAACCCTGCAGCCTCAGAAGGGCCCAACACCACCCCCCACACACACTTAAATTGTTTTTTTTAAGTCTTCTTGGCAATGGTGACTCTATTGCAAAAGAGAAGTAACTAAGATACTTACCACTTTATATCATTTCCCTTACCTCAAGGAAGCCTTTAATCAATGATTACTTGATTTAAAGAGCAAAGACATGTTCATTTTTCTTAGTTCAATGTAAACTCCTGGCACAATCTGTAGTTCTGAGCTTTCTCTGATACCTGGCTGATTTTATTGTTCATGTTTCCCTAACTTGGGGCAGATTTCTTATTAAGAACTTAGATCAAGATAAATAATTTCATAGCATGATTCAAACTATGTAATAGCATCTTACCAAGATAGAATCTATGAAAAATGATTTGGTAGAAAGTTAATAAAAAGTAAGACATTAGAGTTTTAGTAAGAAAACAGAAAGCAATTAAACGACTCAACTATCTTTACATGAGGTTTTCACTCTGAGATACTTATTTTGTTGAAGACAAGTAAAATGAAAAAATATAAAAAGAATTGAGGAAAAGGAAGCCCTACGTAGCTTGCATAGAATGAACTTAAGTTACCATGGTTCATATTTCAAGCTTTGTTTATATGGTTGTCTCTAGAGGAACAGAAACAGTAGAACACAAATGTGGGTTTTACTATATTAGTTACATTTTATTGTTGTGATAAAAACTGACCATTGAAGATCATAAAAGAGTTTATTTTGTCTAACAGTTCTAGAGGGATGAGTTCATCATAGTGAGAAGACAATAGCAAGCAGAAGCATAGTGGCAGGATAAATAAACTGAAAATTTATTCTTTATGCTCATGTACAAAGCAGAGAGGATGATCTGGAACTGGTATAAAGGGTTTAAATCTCAAACCCAGCCCCATAAAGTAATTCCTATAATAAAACTCAACCCTAAACTTTTCCAAACATGACTATAAAACCAAGAACCCTTAATATTATGACCAAAACATCTACTCAGAATGTCATTGGCATTCAACTTGTGGAGAAAAACTGAGTTATACCATTGTCATCGGAGTAGGAACCTAGATAATAAATAGGTTTATTACATTGTCACCAGGTTCAACAAACTCAGTAATGATTTTAAAAATGTAAAGTTTGATTTACCTTGACAAGAAAACTCATACCTTTGGAAAATTTTAATATCAAAATATCAAAGAAATAATGCATATTCCACCAACTGTGGTCTCAGAGTTTCAGTACTTCAGATTACAAGAGACATTTTTTGCTCCAACCACAAAACACCACGGATGAGCCATCAGCTGATATGGCCATATCATAATGCAAAGTAAATATAGTCTAACTTCAAAGTTACCCATGATCCGTTGTTCTCTCAGCACTTAATCTGAAATCCAAAAATCTTCCCTGAGAATAAAAGCAATATACATTTGGTATATAATATTGTATGTATTTTATAATATGTATTACAAAATCTGAAAGAGGAAGAATATGAACATAATAAGGAAATACTGTTCCCAAACAAGTCCAAAACTCAGCATAACAAACATCAAATTCTGTATCTTCATGATCTATGTCAATGATATTAAATGGCTCTACTACCCTGACTTTGCAGACCACAGGATACATCTATCTCTTGTCCTGGTTCCAATTCTGTATATAGGTCTTGTTGGCAGATGCACCATTGCTTTAGTATGTCTAAAATCTTATTATTTTCTCAGCAAACCAGGCTTCACATAATTGTTTCCAAAATAACTTCTTAGTATATCCTGTTCTCTCATAGTATAAAGAGATCTACTGCACATATGCTGGCATCAGTAGCTCCCTAAAATGACAAGAGACACCCTTCATGCCTCTAAAGCTAGTACTATATATACCATATTGCCAATTCAGAAGGATGCCAGAATCACACCATGAGAGACACTTTTGTCTAGATGCTTTCTGGAAGCAGAAAACACCTTTGGCTCTCCTTTTCCGATTTCAGCTGCAGGAACTAATACCCTAAGGGCAACTTCCTCTTTATTTCAGTGCAGAAAAGGCATCTACTTAATGGTGCTAATATCATAAGCAATCACAAATTTGGCAATAACTTTAGCCTTCCTAGTTTATTTTTTCTCTCCAAACTACACATTGTGTATTTTCATCCTGCCACACTTTTTCTTTTTCTTTGTAGACATAAATACACATTATCAATAACAACACTGCCGACTGAGTGTCATGTTGTCTCAAAATTTCTTTTCCCAAATAAATTACCCCATTACTTTTAAATTTAGCCTCAGAAAAATTTGTAAGATATGTGAATGAAGAACATAACTAGAGTCTTTGCCATAACATAGAAAAATGTCCTTCAGCCCACTTACTAACATTCTGAATGTTATTTCTTTCTCTCTTTTTTTTTTTCTATGCAACCCAAGCTTCTTTCTGAAACTTCTTGATTTGGGCTTCTAGAGTACAAATTGCTCTACAAGAATGGCACAGTTAGCTCTGCTTAGAGCATTCAATTGCCTTTCCTGGTGACATTTCTATCTTCTTGCACATTTAAGATCAAACACAATCAAAGAAACAATGATCAACTTTTCCACAGCAGCAGCTCATTCTGTAGTTCCAACTTCTAAGTTAGCTAATTTTCTGTTTCTGTGATAAAATGAAATTACCTTATAGAAAAAAATTTTACTTAGGCTGATATTTCCAGAGGTTCATGGTGTGAAGGCTGATAAATCAATGGCAGCAGACATGGGGATAGAAAGGGAAGGTAAGAGCTCACATAATCCATTTCAAGTATGGAGCATATAGAGAAAACTAGAAGTGGCAACAGATTTTCAATCTAAAAGCCTGTCCTCAGTGGGATATTTCCTAAGTCAGGCTTGTACTACCTGAACCTTCTTAAACAGAGCAACCAACTTGAGACCAAGAGCTCAAATGCCCAAAACTAAAGGGGACTTTTATCATTCATAGCATCATAGTTACAAACCCATCTATAAAAGAGAGAGGGAGGGGGTAGAAAGATAAGTAGAGGGGGAGAAAGAATATCAGCTAAAATAACCTCACACGATATGATAAGGGTTGGTAGTCTAAGACCATCTAGAAAGGATGAAAAGTCAGTAACAGCTCATTGCATGCCTTGCAGTCCCAAGCTGACAATGAAGTATTAGAATATTCCCACAGAATTTCTGTTCTTCTTTCCAAGGTGGAGGACAAAGAAAATGGAATGTGGAGTTGGCAAATAATTGAAGGAGCATGAATGACAAGAGCAGCAAGAACTGAGGGCAGGCAGACAGCCTCTTACTCATAACCTGCTTTCTAGCTGTGTTACACATTGGAGAGTGATATACACCATGAAGCAGGCTTTTTTTTTTTATCTTCTCCCTTAAACTCTTCTTTAAACTACTCACAGATTTAACCAGAAAACCATCTGTTAGTTGATTATAGATATTTTCAAGTTCACAGTTAAGATTAACATACTGATGTGGTGATATATATTTAATAAAATCAGTCTGGAATATCAGAACACAAAGCCATCTCTCCAGCCATTTTGTCTAAATAAATTAATCTTATATTTCAGATTGATTTTTATTAAACATATTTGTACATACTAACCAAGAGATGGGAAATTCTCCTTATGAACTTCCTCTTGATTTCAGGAGTTATTCTTTTGATAGTGAGTTATGTACGTTCTCAGAATATGAAAATTTAGTAAGTCTCTGAATATGTAGCAATCAAAAATAAAAACAATTCCCTGAATATCTACAAATGTGCTTTTACTTTCAAGGTTTGCACATCATTCAGAAACTTTGATCAACTGAGACTTTATCCCATGTTTGTCTAAGAGCACAATTCTAAAGGAATACTACGATAATAAATATTATAGATTATTTTTTAACAAAAACTTTTGTTAGAAGAAAGGACATGAGGGAAATAGTTATATTTCTTCAGTGTGTAAGTATGGAAGGCAAGGAAGCAGGATAATTTCTAGTGGACTTGATAGAAATGTCTTACACAACACAGTATTAGTGTTCTGTAAGGAATTTTATTTCTGGATAAAATTTAATGTTCTGCCTATGGAATGAGTTGAAAAGCCAGTAAAAATAGGACAATACAAAAACAAAAAAGAGGTGGTTTTGTATTATTGTTCATTTTTGAAAGTAATAAATGTATTAGAAGTTCTTCTTTTCTCAGCAGATGTCTAGGGAATTTATGAATATCTACCATAACACAGAATAGAAATAAGAAGTTCTTCTTGAGTGTCTATGGCCAATAGCAATAAGAAATATTTCTTTCAAATTTAATAATGAAGATGAAAGTACTGTTTTTTACTTTAGCAAAATTCACAGGTTGATTATAACTATAGCCCTGTTGTTTATTGAGAAGCAATAATATATGACACAATATATGTCTCCAACTCAGTAATTCATTTCAATATTATATAATAATAGCTAGTTCTTATTTTCTCCAGGTATTGAATTCCCAAGAAGGTAACTTTGAAGACACCCCAGGATTATATTAATAAATGTAATTAACATAATTAATCATTGACTCCCTAGTTAGTATGTGATCCTCTTTCCCATTATTATTACAAAGTTCCTGATGTTATGTGGGTCTGACCTAGTTCACAGTTGCTTAGTTTGAAGAATCATGCAATTTTTGCCTCCAAGCTACCTTCTGATTTTCACAATGGTGATTTGTTGATTTCTCCTGGGGTTCTTCACTTACTCCCAAATCACAGCTTTAGGCTGTGGTTATCTGCACAGTAAATTGCTCTTTTTAGCTTAGAAAACTCATGGTTCACCCACCAATCTACATCTGGGGAAAAAAAAAAGACATATTTCTTATCACTTGAAGTCAATTTTTCTATCCTGTTTTCTTTTATTCCCCACTAATTATTTTTAACCCATGCCTTACAATAAGTACAGAATTCTGCCAGCCTCCCAAAAGAAAAAAAAAATTCTGTATCAGATCCCTCATGTTATCCCCATTTACAATGTCAGAGAATGTCATAATTCTTCCTTCTTTATACCATTAGAGGAAAATCACAACTGGTATCAATCAGCAGGCTGCGCATTTGTTGGTAACAATACTAGAGAAGCAGTAGTTGATGCCTGTAAGTTTGACAATGGCAAAAGAAAGGCTTTTTGTAATTCTGATAAAAATCTATTTCTGAGCTGGCAATGACTCAATATTTATTAAACTTCTAATGAACACAGTGTAATATTAACATCACATCCTCATAACCATAAACTATACTTTATCTATTTCTATGCCTGGAAGCTATATCGTAATGTATATACAGACATGGCTCAATAACCATTTTTATAACTGTATACATTTTAACAAGAATATCCATATTCATTGTTCATTCTGGCTGATAATTCATTAAATATTCTAATTACATTTGATCAGAGAAAATCCCTAACTGGATGGTCTCAGAAGGCAATTGTAGTAAAGATACCATCTGCCTTGTGCATCTGAGATTAAGTTAGCAGGAACTGACAATAGTTTTTCTATTGCCAAATATTAAAATTGTTCACAATGTCTCACTATTCTATAGTAGATGGTACTATTGACATTAAAAACCACTCAATAGTTTAAAAAATCTTGCTTTTGTTACCAATACACTCAACTACATGAATTTTGAAAACCAACTCTAAACCAAACAGTTCTAAAAATTAAGTGGAATCTGTAAAATCACTCTATTCTTTCTTCTGTTATTGCTCATTTCTGGTTCTACCTATCTGTTTCCTATTATTCTGATTCCACTATTTTTTTAAAGCACAGCAAGCTTTGCTCTTTATTACTTTCTTCTGGATAGATATTTTGTCAGTTAAAAGTGACTTTTCAATTCACACATTTGTAAATAAGGTATTCATTGGCACAGATAATAGATTAATGTTGGGTTTTGGGGGCTTTACTGTGATACTAAATTGTTCACCAAGATCCAGCAAGCTCTCTCCTGTACAATTCCATTCTATTCCTCTGTGTATAGGTTTCATTACAGAAGAGCAAACCTGTGAGTTTCTTCAATGCTAAGCTGTTTGAAGTCTACCTACATATCAGTTTCAAAGCAGAGCACACATTGCTCCAGGGTTAATGCATGTAAGAGCTCAGGTTGAATCCCACCAGTTAGGAACAAAAGCCAGTTAGGAATGTGCTTCAAATGAGCAGCTTTTAATTTTATCTAAACCTTTTTCTTTTTTAAATAGGAGCAAATCCATATTCAAAACCAAATCCATAATTAATTCTCCTGCCATGTGTGGATGATGAAGTCCCAAATTAAAGGGGTTTTCATCTGCTGTATAGCATCTTGAAGTCAAGTAGAACTGTATTTTTCAGCCATCCTTTTATATTTAATTTTAATTAAAATATTAAGTGTACATACTTAAGAGGATCCATATGATTCTTTTAAAACCTTACACTATGCAATGCTAGAATCAGTGTAAGCATAACTGGCTCCTCGCCATTCATCATTTCTTAGTAGAGAAACCTTCATAATCTCTCTAACAACATTGAAAACAAAAGCATAAAAAAGTACCCACGTCTGTTTATATAAAAGAAAATTAATTTATGACTGCACAAGTATCTATTACTTCAGTAGATGTTTTATATTTTATGAAATTATGTGTGTGTTTAGGATGAGTTTTTGTGTGTAAAAATTCATCAATGCTTTAGGTCCCCCCAGAGTTCCTATCTAATACAGAAGTCAGTGAAAATATCTGATAAATGGCAGCTCATATAAATACTCCTAGAATAGATTCTACTGATCTCATTTCTTGAAAAAATTTTAAGAATTTTCTTGTGGCAGCCATTCACTTATGATATGTAAAAATTTCCCAAGGTTCCTGCTATTAATGTGTACTTTATTTTGACTTATCTATAAACAAAAATCCAAAAATTTTAAGAGTAAAGTTGAAAGTAACTTGTTTGAAAACATTTCCAATTCTAGTTTCTCAGACTACCTTTGGCTTTTTAATCAGCTATCCAGTGCATCCAGGAATTAATTGTTCTAGACTCTGAATTAACACTGGAAAAATATGCAACACTTCTGTAGTGGGATTATGTTATGTTTCCTATCATTTTAAATAATTGTCCTGCCTGTGTGTTTAATAAAAGCTGATTGGCCAAAAGGCAGACAGGAAGTGTGCATGAGGCTACCAGGCTAAGAAAACTCTTAAGTACAGGAAGAACAAAGACACTTACATCACGGGGATGTCACAGAGACAAGACAGGAACCGGCAGCAGACACAAAGGAAAGAAGCTGAAATGCTACTCTGAGAAAAGGTACCAAACCGCATGGCTGAACAAGATGTGTTAGATTGAGAACAAGTGTTAGCAAGTTATATGCCTGGACCCTAAGTCAATCAGCATAAAAGTAATATAAGACAGTGTGTGATTATTTGAGGCTAAGCGTGACTGGGAGTAGAGCTAAACCTCTGGGCTAGACCGGAAAGTCCAGCCCAGAAACCTTTTACAACACTTCTTTTAACCCTGAACTTGTGGAACTTAGGCTCTCAGAAGATGCTTAGAAATTTAGGGTGTAATTGTAGACATAGTTCACAAATTGAAATATTTAGTATGAAACATAAAAATATAATAACGTATCTATTGGGGGTTGTAACCAACATTAGTAAAAGAGCAACTAATATGGTATGTATTCTCAAGGAGAAAACTTGGGAACAACACAACAGCAATATAAAATTGAATACTGTGTATTTTATTAAAATGTGACTTTAAAATTAAAATCACAGTTTGTGAAAACATTTCATCTATAATTACATTTTATAACTGTTAAACTTCAAAGTAGCAATTTGTCTTATAAAACTTTCTTACTCAACATAAATGGTGGCATATGATATGAATAACCAAGCAAACTTAAATAGATTTACAAAGTTCCAAAAATATATTTAATGGAGTAGTGAAAATTAAGGGACACATTTAAATCACTAATGTTATCTATAAAAAACTGAGGATAGAAATCTGCTCCTACTTGGGTAATAATGTTAATGCTGGTTAAGCAATTCAATTCATATAAAGACTAATAAGCACTTTGCATTGCAAAAAATACATTCATGTGTCCCTTAGAAGCCAAAGAAAGTGGTGCTGTAAATACTGGTCCCTACTGGAATACGCTGTTCTATTCTGGCTCTTTTATTAAATGCTATCCTGTAGAAAAAAATGGAAACCATTAATCATGTGAAATATTTTACATAAAGCACTAAAGCTCAAAGAAAAATAAAACAGAAAATTAAGCTAGTTCTAATTTCTGCCTTAGTTTTCACATCTAGGTAAATCATACCATCTCTTTGCTCCTCAGTAGGAATTGGAGATTGGCTAAAATACAAAAAAGAAAAGAAAAGGTAGGAAAGATGTTTTGGAGGTTCACTTGAGGGACAGTTTGCTATAATAAGAGAAGATAAGAGTAACCTTTGCCAAATGAGAGTGGAGCACAGTTCTGATGAAAGATATAAATGGTGACTAGCAGTGTTTGAAATAAACTCTTGATAGTGCCAATGTCAAAGGTGGTAAGTAATAGTGAAATTGTATAGAATAAACAAATCAAAATTTAGATTTGACAATAAAAAGAGTTGAATATTGGTTGGCACAAACAGCAATTTTCTTGGGCAAATATTGTGGCATGTTTAGATCATTACATTATGATCTAACATACAGCCAACATGATCTCCTATCAGGAATTGTTTCTTTATATACATAAATGTGAAGTTCTACCATTTTACATTTGCTATTTCAGTTCCAAAAAGACTTAGTTAATTAAATATCCCCTAATAAAATAAACACTTTAGGGAGAAAAAACCTTCACTTCAAATTAGATACCAAAGATAATGCAGAAAGCACTTTAGACATAAAAACTAGCAGAAAAGCTTTATTTAGAATTAGATGGAAATCAACACAATGGAACTACGTGTAAAGATTGAGAGATTTTGGAATAGCCAGATTTAAAAGACTCGGTACTATGAGGAAGAAGACATGGGAAGATTGTAAGAACCAGAGAGAAGATGCATAACTCCAAGGAAACTGTTTTCCAAATAGAATAGGACTGATGCACACATGAACTCACAGAGATGTGGGAGCACACACAGGACCTATACAGGATCAAGATGGATAGACTTCCAATACTGATCCAAGAAAGTAGACATGGGTTCCCATTTTTAACCAAGATAGTATCTCCAGTTGACATCTGCTTGCTAAGGATAAATTTTTTTTTTCAATGTAGTCCTACTGGATATATCAATCATACCTAAGATTAGAGTTATTCCCAGCAATATATAGCCAACACAAAATTAATTCAATAGTATTTTTGTAGATGTTTAGTTTTATGTTGCTTTGGTTGGATATTTTTCATAATGTTAGCCTTTTGATTATATATTATGCTTCCCAGTTTTGTGTTTTGATGGTGTGTGTGTGTGTGTGTGTGCGTGTGTGAGTGTGGCATTATGTGCCTGATTCTTCTGTTTCTTTCTCTTTCTTTTTTCCCCTCTTTTATTTGACTGGGTTTTTTTTATTATGAATAAAGTCATGTATTCTATCCATGTAACCCCTTGTTCAAACTGGCTTCCCCCTCCCGCCCATCCCAGTCACTCTTTCTTCCTTTCTTTTTTTCTGGATGCTGAACTAAGCCACCTTGGAACCTTGGGACCTCCTGCCCTTGCTGAGGAGGAGATAAGGTGATGGGGAGAAGAGAGAGATTGATTGCTTTTTAAAGAAAGAAAGAAGGAAGGAAGGGGTGTTAGGTGGGAGAATTTAGAAGAATCTGAGGGAAGGAAACTGCAATCAGAATATATATATATATATATACATATATATATACATATATATCTGTGTGTATATATAAACAGCAATAATAAAATTATCACCTAACTTGATCCCAGAATTACCTAGTTGAAGGCTTTGCCGTCTAGAATGTTTGTGTGACATTTTTCTGTTTCATTAGCTCTCACAGCAACAATGTTCATCTCCTTGCGTCTTCATTTTGTTCTTGTTTATTGTAGAATTATTTATTGACAATTGATTATATAAAATGATTAATATTTATTAAGGAGTTATATAAACACTCACTGATACAAGATTGAACCTTTGGGCAAAGCCTGAACTTGCTGCAATTGTTGAAGTTGCCTTAGCCCTGCTTTCCATATCGGGCCTGAACTGTGCTCTTTGATTTCACATTTTCTCTTTTGTATTCACTAAAAGTCACATCTTGTTATACCACAGAAACCAGGAAGGGTTGTCTAGTCTCTCACCTCCTATATGACATGTGTTTGTTTCTAGAACTAGTAGTGTCTACCATCCCAGTTCACTGAAATCATAAAGGCTAGTGTTCACTTGGAGCTGCATCTCTGATTATGGCAATACAAATGTACACTGTGTTATTTTCACTTTATCATTTCTCTTAAACTCTTTTACCATTTCTGGAGAGTAAAACTCCTGCCAATCAAAATGTAAAATAATTAATTGGTCATAATAAAATTTGTTCAAATGCATATCCAGGTATTTTGGGGGCCTGAAGCTTCTAAGATCTGGGCAATAATCTTTTAAAAATGCATATAATGTCACTGAAACTAAATTAGGTACAAGTCCCTGGAACGAGTCCATGCAATTGGAAGGGCCTGAAGCTTAATCTTCATTAGCTTCACAGTAAATCTGCCTCTGCACATAATATAATTGCTCCTCACTTACTAGCAAGGAGGGAATGTGATATCAGCACTGGCTGAACTCAAAGCAGCAAGGAGTCTCATATTGGATGCTGCCCATGGCTCACTGATGGCTTCCACAGACTTTGAGGCCCAAGATATTCTCACAAAAATATCATCCAAAGATCAGAAAGCTAGGGACAAAGACATACCCAGCTTTTGACTTTTAAGCACAATACTCCCTACTGTGTTGGTATTGTAGTGTCTCTATTTATAAAGGTCTACTCTTACTAGCATAAAGAACAGGTTATATCTTCCTCCTAGTCATTAAAAGAGAAAATGTATTTGTGTGAGATACTAAATATTTTAAACCAACACTTACATACTGCTGTATTATTTATTAAATTATTAATTATTTAAGTATCTGTTATGGGTTCAATTGTAATTTCCCAAAAGGAGTGTTAAAATTCTAACTACCTGAACTTCACAAAGTAATCTTATCTAAAAGTAGATAGTTGCAGATATATTAATTAAGATAATTAAGGTAACATTAGACTGAGGTGAAGTTTTGTCCAATATGACTAGTGACCCTATAGAAAAAAGAAAACTACCTCAGAGACAATGATACAGAAAATGGAGATGAAAATCAACTGTGACACCAACATTACTGGTCTCTTTTACATCTACAGTTCTTGCCAAGAGCAAGAATTTGGAACATTTCTTCCAGGAAGGAAATGTGAACCTCAGGTAGTAAATAGGAGTTAAACAATTAGTTACAAAATCTTATGAGATTCTAGAGGATCCTTACCAACTGTCCAAAGGACAGTTGCTGGTGTGTCCAGACTATGGAGATGCTGGCAGTCTGCAAAGACACCTGGAGATTGCAGTTGCTTATGAATCATTCCTGCTGCTTGTCAGTAACTTCCACCCATATACTTATTAGTAACTCAGATAACAATAAACTCATTTGTTTCCCAACTTTGGCACTGGTACAACTGTTACTTTTATAGTGGGACTATGTGCTCCATTCTGGATTATGTGTTTCATCTCCCATGCAAAAGTCTGACATACAACATGTGCCTTTTAAGTTGAGACCAATCAACTCACTGGTTCCCTAAAATGATCTCTGATAAAAGTGTTCATTTTAGCATTGCAACCTTAATTGTAGGTGTAGTGGTATTTGCACTGCCCCTGACCTTGGGCTATCTGGTCAGAAACAGTCGGAACTATTTTCCTGAATACCTGACCTCTGACTTGTATAAGTGACCTCTGACCTGTGTACAAGACCTCTGGTCGTTGTATGTGATGTCATACAACGGAAAGAGGTTGCACTCTTTTTGGGCATGGTCAGACACTGGACAGCCAGGTGCTTCAGGTGCCAGATGTAATGAAGAATGACTTCAAATGTTCATTTGGTTGTTTCTCCTGAGTGTATCTCCCCAACTCATATCCTAATAAATTCCTATTACCCTATGAACAGAATCACATGGATTGATCACTACAGGGAGGAGTAGACATTATTTATATGTTAGCCTGGGAAGACATTTTAGTAACACATGTACATAAGAAACTGTACTGCAAGCCTGAAAGAGTATTAAACACTGGTAAAATTTATTTTTAAAGAATTCACCATTTGACCTTGGAAGCAAATGACAACAAACAGTCAAAAAATTTATTGGGAAGTAAAGCAATAAATAAATACTACAAAACTGGATAGAAGACTTGAGTAGCTCTATAAAGTGCAATGGGCTTGGTACTGCAATTTTTGTTTCATGTGTCAATGAAGACAAAAACAAGTAACATGCAGATAGAACTGCATGGCCTAAGGAGCAGAAACATGTTAGGTGTGATAAGAAAGAACCAAATACTTAGATGGCATATAATTTGGGATTCTTAACTTTCCTCTGTGTCATAGTGATTAAAGTTACCATTAGATCTTAGCCTAGTTCTATTTTAAACAAAAAATAAAAATTAAAAGAATAAAAATATAAAGAATTTTTGTTTTAAAAAAGATGGTTTTATTAATGGTGGTGAGGGTAACTCAATTGTTGCAAGTACGTTCTTAGTATGTGTGAAAGATCTTTTCCATGAAACAAAGATAAAAATAGGACAATTCAAAATAGGAGAGGGGTGACAGAGAAAGAGTACATCTCAATTACCTGCCAAACTTAAATTAAGGAGATGATCTTGAAGTGTTTCTGTGAATACTAAGTCACAAGAATACGTTTCCTCATTAGGTAGGTAACTAAATTGGTGGTGTTTGTCTCAACAAAAAATTTATTCTCTACCTTTACCAAAGATGCCCAAATCTTAACTTTAGCAACCTATACATTAGCTAGCTGTTACACATTTAATAAGACTAGTTTCAAATATAGTTCAAATATAGTGATAAACTAAATTATTATATTTCTGATAGAGCTTATTAAAATGAGGTTGTTTAACTTTTGACAGTGTTAATCTATTTTCTTTCGTGATAATGACATTGATTGGGGGATTTCTTTTGCTTATCAACTTAATAAAGTTAAAATGGAAGCCCTCTTCCAGACCCCAGTGCAGTGGAGAACAGTTTGAGTCATTCATTGTGACTGAATTTGAAACTTCAGATCTTACTTTGTAATTAATCAACTGATAATTCATTTTGAAAGATTAAACAAAAACTAACTTTATTGCACTGGTTTTTAATTTAAGCAGATTGTAATACTTGATTAGAAACTTACCACCTGTGACAGCATATATTTTACTGTATATCTCCATCTGTTGGCCTATCAAATAATTTAATTCCAGTAGGGAATAATGGGCTATGGTTTAACATTGATATAAAAATTACACAATCAAATACATTCCATGTTTAATGTTTTTAAAATTTTAATTTGAAAATCTGGACCATTTGGGAAGATGATAGGCTAATTTATTTGTTTCTGAGCTCATAAATGGTCTTGTATTAAATTGAATAACTGCAAATAAAAATCTATAATGAAGCAGCATATCTACTAGGCATTTAATGAAGGGAGCACTTAAAATGCTCTATATAAAAGGAACTGTAAAATACTTTAATAGTAGATCCATTTAGTTTAAAAAAAGATTGCTATTAAAATAATTATGCTTTAATGAATGCTTGAATGTTTATTAAATAAAACCATTCCGTTTTGTAGAACATCACATGATTAGCTAATCATGATTACTAAAATTGGTATGGTAGAAGATTTCACTGACCAGGTGAATTCAGAGACTATTGATTAATGAGCTGTAGTCAAAAGTTCTCTATTAGGCCTAGCCAGTCCCTCAGCCATCTAGTCCCGATAATCACACAAAGAGTTATATTAATTATAAACTGTTTGGATTATGAATGAAAGATCCTAAGTTCTAAGGCCTGACCCAGGCATTCAGTTCAAGTATTCAGCAGAGCATCCCCCGTGAGAACAAGGAACTAAAAGTCTAAAAGTCTGTTCCAGGAAATAGAGTAACTCAGCCCAGATGACCGTAATCAACTCAGATGACCATTAGGACATTATGGTTGAACTTGTGATTAAAATACCAGACGTTCTGAGCAGAATAGCTGTGACCTTTGCCAACACCCAGTTGTTAAAAAAAAAAAACAAACCCTAGTTCTCTAAAAAGCCCCCAGCTGACCTTAAGGCAATCCCATGACTATTGTGAGCAACCTTATGATTATAGTATGACCTTTAAAGTGACTAATCATGTATTGCCCCAGTTGCTATGGTGATTTTGTGCATTTTTTTTTTTTTTTTAGCCTTTAAAAGAGATATGAGATTGTTAATCGAGGCTACTCCCTTGCTCCTGAGGCAAGGAGGTAGCCTGCCTGTACAGACAAAATAAATCCTCCTGCTATTTGCATCAACTGGACTGGAGTCTAGGTTCTTGGGGCCCCCTTCCTGAGGATAGTACTCTGACTCTAGGGTCTATCATGAGTTCATATCCATGTTTAGCCACATGGCTTAGTACTTTTACTCAGAGCAATATTTTCTTCTTTCTTTCTCTGCATCCGATTGACATCTTTCTGCTCTTCCTCTTCCCAGTGTTCTCTTAGTCTGGTGGCCCCATTTATACTTTCTAGCTGCCTTCTGGCCAATCAATATTTTATTAAACCAGTATTTACATTGACAAATATTTACAGTGTATAAAAACATAGTCCCATGATAGGCAGTCAGCTTCAACATTTCCCTCTGCTTTTCTTCATATATTTTCCTTCTTAGTGCTCTTTACAAATTTAATCCATTATTGTGCTGATTCATAGTCACCTTCAATGTTATCACTCATCACAACCTTATTCATTTATAAACAACAAATACTGAAGAGTTTCTTTTAGCCATGATTATAAGGCAAAAACTGGATTTATAAAATTTTTAAAGACATGAATACTGGCCTACACATTAGTTATCAGCATATCCATGCAGACATACAAGTAGACATGAAGAAGATAGTAAAATCTTTTCAATATAAGTGAAAATTTAACCAACTTGCATAAATTACTTAAAACTTAATAAAATATAAATATTTTTAAACAAAGAAAATAATTAAAATAAGTGATTATATGCTGTCAGTGTTCTGTTTTCCTAACAGTGCTTTTTACTTTAATTTGTATTATTTCCCAAGAAAGATAGTGAAGTTTATTATAATTAAAAAACAGAGCACAAACAGGAAGGTCAGGGATTTGCATATGAAGCAGGATGGTCCCTAGTCTATAGACCTTCAGTCACAGCAGGCTCTTCATTAGCAAAGGAATTTTCCAGAGTGCTGCTTATTAAGCTAATAGCTACTTTCTTACTATTGTTAAATTCACCCAAATTTCACCACTGGAAGTATAAACCTGTGGAGAAACTTCATAATGAAAACATCAGATATCACCCTAAAAAACCCAGGAACTGAGGATCTCATATCTACCTAGGCATTAATTGGATTATAAACTTTGAGATATAAAAAAAATCAGCTTTAAATTTCATTTTAATGTGTATGTCCTCAAATATATAGAACATTATATGGTATTGAGTATACATATTTTCATAGTTGTAAGCCCTTGTGAATAGAAGTAATAACTTTTTGTAGAGCATATTGTTGGCAAATAGGACATGTCTTTACACAAAGATGTAAAGAATATTTAACTCATATCTAAGAAATAAATGTGAACCATAGGTATGATCATTTATTTCCTTTCCAAATATCTTTCACATTATAATTAAAACACCCATGAATATGTTTATGCTGTCACTTTGAAAAAGTTTTGTCTTCAGGGAATTATAAACAGGTGACTTTATTATTCAAAAATTGTGAGTTAAAATATTATTACAGAAACTACTACATTAGAGACATGAGATGCAACCACAGAAGTACTTGTTTTCTAAAATATAGACACTGTAAATTGTTGAGAATAATAAGTCCAGGAAAATACTACCATCAAACTCAAGAACATGTTCTTATACACTCTCTTCTCTTACAAAGCTTACCTTATTATAAACTCAAATACATTTTAAAGACAAGCATATTTAACAACCTTAACAAACTTTAATAAACTTAAATATATTTTATACTCAAATAATTAAACATTTTATTATAAACCAAAAAAGTGCTAGACAAGGATTGTATGGAAAAGATCCATCCTCATAGGCTTTTGCTTTACCTAATTTTGATAATAATGTTGCTATCAATTGTTGACATCATTTTTTTCACCTAGCATGATATTATAATGCTTTACCCAATAAGCTGGTGGCAGGAGTCTGTGGAAGGAGAGTCCTCCTGCACTATGGAGGGCACACAGTGCGAGGCAGAGGTGGGCAGCAGGAGGCACTTAGAGGCTGTTTCTACATAGAAGGACTTATTATTATAAAACAGAGAGATATTGTTATAATAACACAGAGAAGGGGGAGAGAGAGAGGAAGAGAGAGAGAGACAGAGGGAGGAAGAGGGAAGCGGAGAGATAGACGAGCACTCCTGAGAGGAAAGAAACCCTGGAGGATGTTATTGGTGGGAAATTTTCTTAAATGGCCCTTGACTTCAGAACTGATGGCAGAGTGTGGCTTCAGAGGCTAGATCAGAATTCTAACATTAGTAAAACACAAAAATAAGGTTGAAGAGAAATGTGTTAGTCCTTTTCAATTTATTCCTTTTGATTGATACACTGAGCATACAATTTAGTGTTCAGTGTTTTCTTCAGCCTGGTAACAATGCCATCACAGAAGTATGTATGCTATTGGACAGAAATTTGGAAATTCTCTATCTTATTTTAAAAGCAAATCTATACTTTCACTGAATGTTTGTGATATCACTGGTTTTATTTAGTATGTGCAAAAACAGTTAAAAGTTGGCGTCATTTGCAAATCCCTAATTTCTATAAGACAGCAAAACACCATTTATCCCATTACAGCCGATATAGTGATTCCTTTACGAGGAAGATATTCCATTGAAGAAATGCCATGTTCTATTGATAGAAAAGATGCACAACTCATTTTATTTATATTAAGGAGTTATTTTAATATTTTTTATATTTAAAAAATTATTTAATATACCCACCACTGTTCCTCCTTCCTTTCCTCTTCCAAGTACTTCCCCAGCTTACTCACATTCCATCCCCCACATTCATTCCTTAGAGAGGATAAGGACTCCCAGGGTGAATCAATGCAGTCTGAATATACAGTTGAGGTAGGACCAAGTCTCTCTCCCAGTATCAGGGCTGTATAAGGTGTTCTTCTGTAGGGAATGGGCTCTAAGAAGACAGTTTATTCACTAGGAATAAATTCTGTTTCAACTGCCAGAGGCTCCATAAACTGTCATTCACATTTATAGAGCTAGTTCAGAAGCAGGGAGGTTCCCCAGCTGTCAATTCTGAGTCAAGAAGTTCCTAATAGCTCAGGTTAGCTGTTCCTATAGGTTTCCTCATCATGATGTTGATCCCTTATCTAATATAATCTGTTCTTTTCTTCACCTGTTCTGGGAACTCAACCCAGTGCTTAGACGTGGATCTTTGCATCTGCTTTCATCCACTTCTTGATGAAGATTCTATAGTGACAATTAGAGTAGTCATTCATTTGATTATAGGGAAAGGTCATAGGCACCCTCGCCACTATTGTTTGGAGTCTTAGCTGGGGTCATCTTTAAGGGTGCTTGAGTATTTTCTTATCACCAGTTCATGTGGGATATCTTTCTGTATGCTATGAATAGTCTATATTACCATAAAGAAACTGTTTTGACCTATGGCAAGACAGCTTAGAGGCTGGCAGGATATTCAAGCAGAGATAAAGACAAAGGAGAGCAGAGACAGAAAGACATGCCAAAAGACTCAAGGAAGGAAGATGAGAATGCTCCTCTGAGAAAAGGTACCAAGCCACATGGCTAAATATAAATAATAAATGTGAGTTAACTTAAAGATTTAAAAATCATATGCCTGAGTAATAAGACAAACTATTTATAATTAATATAATCCTTTGTGTGATTATTTGGTAATAAATGGCTAAGGGACTACAGGCTCAAACCTTGGAGTCAGGCCAGGACAGAAATTTCTGACTACAACCAGGTTTCTCTCTAACCCTACAATGGCTCTCTGTGGTGATATGGTATATATTTAATAAAACCTGGAATATTAGAGAACAGATCCACCTACAGTCAGTCCAGGAGGATCAGAGAATGATAGGTCACAACTTTAATCTCAGCATGGGGAAAGAATGGGAGTGTTGACCTATACCTTTAATCCCATAATTTCAGAGACAGAGGTCTTTCTGTGTTTTTGTGAGTTCCAAGCCTGACTACCAAATAGTAGTAACTCAGACCTTTAATCTAAACCTGGTTGTAAAACAACTTGGTGAAGAAGGTATTTAAGGCAGTCATTGGAAGACAGATTATGCAGTAGAAGAGACAAGGAGTGAGACCGAGGAAGCTGGAAGTTAGCTGGATGAGATTTGACTGTGGTCTGTTTCTTTTCTCCCATATTCCAGCTTTTCCCTCATATCTGGCTAGAAGTTTCATTTAATACAACTAGAATTTCTGTAACAGCTCTCTCTGTCAAGATATCTCTTTTCATATTCTCCTTCTCTGTCTCTCCCTCAACTCAACTATCCCATTTCCTCTTGTTCTCTTTCTCACCACCCCTTACAGCCTTGCTACCTTGTCCCTTGAATCTATTTCCTCTTCTCAGAGAGGCCCATGGATGTATATCTTAGGTTCTTCCTCATTACTGAGATGCTCAAGGATTGTGGGATGTAGCCTGGTTATCTTTTACATCTAAAATCCACTGATGAGTGAGAATATACCATGTTTCCATCCTGTAAATGTACCATATCTTTCAAATTCATTCTTCACTTGAGGAGCATCTAGTTTGTTTCTAGGTTCTGACTATTAAAATAATGCTGCTATGAACATAGTTGAGCAAATGTCTTTGGGGTAAGAATGTGTATCCTCTGAGTATATACTCAAGAATGGCATTGCTGGCTCATTGGGTAGATTAATTCCCAGTTTTCTGATTTAACTGTCAAACTGATTTCCAAACTAGCTGTACAAGTTTACATTCCCTCCAGCAATAGAGGAGTGCTTTCCTTGCTCCATATTCCTTCCAGTACAGGCTGTCTTTTATGTTTTTGATCTTAGCCATTCTGACAGGTATGAAATGGTATCTTCTAGTTGTTCTGATTTGCATTTCTATGACTAAGAATATTGAGCATTCTTTAAATGTCTTTCAGTCATTTGAGATTTTTTGTTGTTGCAAATTCTCTACATAGTTCTGTACCCTATATTTTAATCAGATTATTTGTTTTTTATGTTTATTTTATTGAGTTCTTTATATATTTTAGAGATTAGCACTTGGTCAGATTTAGGGATGGAGAAGACCTTTTTCCACTTTACAGACTGCCATTTTGTCTTATTGACCTTACCCTTTGCCTTAAGAAAGATTCTCAGTTTCAGGAAGTCCTACTTATTAATTGTTGCTTTCAGTGTCTATGCTATTGGTGCTATGTTTAGGAAATGGGCTCCTGTGCCAATGTTTTCGAGATTACTTCACACTTTCTTTTTTTATCAGTTCAATGTAACTGGGTTTATGATGAGGTCTTTGATTCACTTAGATAGACTTGAATTTGTGCAGGGTGATAAACATGGAGCTATTTTCATTTTTCTACACACCATCAGCTAGTTTGCTAGCACCACTTGTTGAAGATGCTTTCTTTTTTCCATCCTATATTTTTGCCCTCTTTGTCAAAAACCAATTGTTCATAATTGTGTGGACTAATCTGTACATCTTCAATGCAATTCCATATGTTTATTTTTATGTCAGTACCAAGCTGAGTTATTTATTTATTTATCTATTTATTTATTTAGCTATCTATCTATTTATTTATCTATTTATTTGTTTGTTTGTTTTTGCCTGTACCCACTACTGTTCCCCTTGCTCCCCTTCTACCTGTCCTTCCTTAGTCTCTCCCAGCCCATCTATTCCAAAGGGAGGGCAAAGACTCCTAAAGTGAGTCAGTTAGGACTGGTGTATTCAGTGTAGGTAGGCTGAGTTAGGTGTTTCCTGTAGAGAGTGGGCTCTAAGATGTCAGTTCATGCACTAGGAATAAACTCTGGTCTGACTGCAAGAGACTCCACAAACTGGCCACTCCATTCAGTTCAACTGTCTTCTACATTTGGAAGGTTTAGTTCCTTTTCATGAACGTTCTTCAGCTGTCCTGTTAGAGTTAGTGAGCTCTCAATAGATCAGGTCAGCTGTCTCTGTGAGTCTCCTCCTCATGATCCTGACCCCTTTGCTCATACACTCTCCTCTCTCTCTTCAGCTAGACTGGGAGCTCAATCTGGTGCTTAGCTATGGATCTCTACTTCTGCCTCCATCAGCTGCTGAATAAAGGGTCTATGAATGCCAATTAGGGTGGTCATTGTTTTGATTATAGGAAAAGTTCTACAGTAATTAAAACAGCTTGGAAAATAGGGCTTTCCACAAGTTGTTTTAATTACTGTAGCTTTATATTAGAGCTGGAAGTCAGGGATGATGATGCCTCCAGAGATTTTTTTTGTTGTTGTTGTTAAACTGGATTGTTTTGGGGATGCTAGTTTTTTGTTTTTTTCATATGAAGTTGAGTAATATTGTGGTGGAATGTTCTGTATGCTGTAAATAAAGGACTGTTTTGGTCTATGTACAGCACCGTAGAAGTGGGTGGAGAATCAGAGGCAGCCAGGTAGGAGAAGAAGGGTGGAGTTAAGCCAGTCTCCATCCGACCCCCAAAGAAGACAGACATGTAAGGAAAATAGGTGAGCCACGGGCTGGGCCACATGGTAGAAGATTAATGGAAATAGGTTGAATTAAGATGAAAGAACTAGCTAGTAATGTGCTTAAGATATGGGCCAAACAGTTTAAAGGATATAAGCATGTGATTCATTTCTTTGGGGACAAAATCTGCCGCGAACCAGGTTCCAAGCAACTGCCACCACGCCAGGTACAAACCTCCGGACCCAAAACGGGTACCCGGGAAAAACTTTTTACAACTTGTGTTGGATTTTTGATGGGAGATTGAATAGAATTTTTCAATTGCTTTTGGTAAGACTGCCATTTTTACTATGGCATATCCAAGAGCATGGAAGTTCTTTCCATTTTCTGAAATCTTTAATTTCTTTCTTCAAAGACTTAAAGTTTTTGTCATACTTTTCTTTCACTTTTTTGGTTAGAGTTACCTAATTTTATTTGTAGCTATTGTGAAGGGTGATGTTTCTCTAATTTCTTTTTCAACACTTTTATTATTTGTGCATATGAAGGTTTTTTTTTGTTTTTTTGTTTTTTTTTGAGTTAACCTTGTATCTTGCCACAGAAGTTCCCTGGTAGAATTCTTGGGTCACTTTTGTATACTATTATATCATCTGCAAATAGCAAAAGTTTGCCTTCTTCTTTTCCAATGTGTATCCCTTTGGTCTTTATTTGTTGTGTTATTACTCTTGCTAGAACTTCAAGTACTATATTAAATACATATGGAGAGATTGCACAGTCTTGTCTTGTACCTGATTTTTGTGGGGTTGCTTAGAGTTTTTCTCCATTTAGTTTAATGTTGGCTGTTGACTTGCTGTATATTGTCTTTAGTTTGTTTATATACATTCATTATATCCTTGATCTTCTCCAAGGCCTTTATCAGGAAGAGGTATTGGATTTTGTCAAAGAATTTTTCATGATTATGTGGTTCTTTTCTTTTAGGTTGTTTATATGGTAAATTATATTGACAGACTTTTATATGTTGAACCATTCCTGTATCATTGGGAAGAAGCTTACTTGATCACAGTAGATACATTTTTCAATATATTTTTAGGTTCAGTTTGCTAGTATTTTATTTAATATTTTTGCATCAATGTTCATGAGGAAGATAGGTCTGTAATTCTCTTTTTTGGTGCACCTTTGTGTGGTTTGGATATCAGGGTGACTATAGCCTCATAAGAAGAGTTTGGCAGTATTTCTTCCATTTCTATTGCATAGACCAATTTGAGGTATGTTGATATTACTTTTTCTTTGAAATTGTGGTAGAATTCTGTGCTGAAATATCTGTCACTGGGACTTTTGTTTGTTTGTTTATTGGGTTTTTTGTTAGGAGTCTTTGATAACTGCTTCCTTTTATTTAGTGGTTATAGCTCTATTTAAGTCATTTATCTGGTCTTGATTTGCTTTTGGTAAGTAGTACCTATCTGGAAAGCTGTCTATTTCCTTAGGTTTTTCAAATATGTGAAGTACACATTTTTGAAGTATGACTTAATGATTACCTAAATTTCTTAGGTGTCTGTTTGTATTCCCTCTCCATTTTCTGATTTTGTTAATTTGAATATTTTCTCTCTGCCTTTTGGTTAATTTGAATAAGAATTTGCCTATCTTGTTGATTTTCTCAAAGGATCAACTCTTTGTTTCTTTGTATTTTTCTCTTTATTTTAATTTTATTGTTTTGGGCCCCGAATTTGATTATTTCCTGCTTTCTGCTCCTTATGGGTGAGTTTCTTTTTTTATTTAGAGTTTTCAGGTGTTCTGTTAAGTTGCTTATGTGAAACTTCTCCCAATTTTTATGTAGACATTTAGTGTTTCATAAATTTAGGTATGTTGTGAATTTATTTTCATTAAATTCTAGACAGTCTATAATTTTTTCTTTATTTCTTTATTGACCTAGAGGTGGCTCAGTTAAGAGTTGGTTAGTTTCCATGAGTTTGTATACTTTGTGTAGTTTGTGTTGTTGTTGAAATCTAACTTAAGGTAATGATAGTCTGATAGAATACAAGGGGTTCTCCTTTTTTTTGTATCTGTTCATATTTGATTTATGACCTAGTATGTGGTCAGTTTTAAAGAAAGTTCCATGGGGTGCTGAGAAGAAGGTATATTCTTTTTTGTTTGAGTTAAAAGTTCTGTATATATCTATTTAGGTTTTTTGAGTCATAACATTTGTTAGATCCCTTATTTCTCTGTTAAGTTTTTGTTTGGTACACTTGTCCATTGTAGAGAGTGAGGTGTAGAGGTCTTTTACTATTAGTGTATGGAGTTTGATGTGCAATTTAAGCTTTAGTAATGTCTCTTTTACATGTGAGTGTCCCTGTATTTGGGGCATACATGTTTAGAATTAAAATTTAATCTTGATAGATTTTTCCTAAGAAGAATACATAATGACCTTTCAGATCTATTTTGATTGAGCTTAATTTCAAGTCTATTTTATTAGATGTTAGAATAGCTATACCAGCTTGTTTCTCAAGTACATTTGATTGGAAAGTCTTTTTCAAATATGTACTCTGAGTTAGTGTCTGTCTTTGTAGTTGAGGTGTGTTTCTTGTATGTAACAGAATGATGGATCTTGATTTTGTATCTATGCTGTTAGCTTGTATATTTTTATTAGGGAACTGAGACCATTGATATTGAGAGTTATTAATGACTAGTGATTGTTAATAGCTGTTTTATTATTATTATTTTTGGTGGCACTGTGTGTCTTTTCTTTCTTTGGGATTTTCTGCTGTGTGTTTAATTATTGCTTGATTTTCCTGGGTACATCTAACTTTCCTAATTTGGAGCTTTTCTTTTTGCTGGGCTGTATTAGTGGATAAGTATTGTTTAAGTCTATTTTTTCATTGAATATCTTGTTACTCCAATTGAGAGTTTTGATGGGATAGTATTCTTGACTGACATCCTCGGTCTCTTCATGTCTGTATAACATCTGTACAGGATCTTCTGGCTTTCATAGCCTCCATTAAAAAACTGAGTGTTCTTCTGAATCGGGGGGGGGGGTGCCTTTATAAGTTACTTGGCCTTTTTCCTTTGCAGCTCTTAATATTCTTTGTTTATTCTGAATGTTTAGTGTTTTGATTATCTTGTGGCAAGCAGACTTTTGGGGTAGTCTAGTCTATTTGGTGTTCTGTAAGCTGTTTATACCTATATAAAAATTTTTTTAGGTTAAGAAGGTTTTTTCTTTGATTTCATTGAATATATGTTTTATGCTTTCAAGCTGGTATTCTTCCTCTTCTATTGATTGCTATTATTTATAGTATTTGTCTATTCATGATATCACAGATTTCTTGGATGTGTTATGACTTTTTTGACTTTAGTGTTTTTTACTCAGATTTTTCATTTCCAGCATTTTATTGGTTTGTGTCTTCCTTGTTGTATCTGTTTCATTTTCTAAGTCTTGAACTCTATCCTTCATGTGATTGATTACTTTTCTTGGTTTTCTAGCCTTACTTTATGAGATTTATTCCAATTGTTTGTTTTTCATTTCTTCTATTTTAAAAGGAACTTTTCATTTTATTTTTAATTTCTTCTTTAGTGGCTTCTATTTTCTTCATAAACTTATTTTTAAGGTCATTTCCCTCTGGGGATGGAGGGGATGGGTGGTTGAGGGAATGGAGCTGGGCTTGTAGGCTAAGAAGGTAAGTTTAGGAGTGGTAATATAGTGATAATCAGGCTTTTTCCCAGGTGTCTTGCTTGCTGGAGCTGTGAGCTGTGATGGTTTGGGGTGTGCATGGTTTGTATACTGAAGCCCAGACCTTGGTACTGGCCAGGCTGTCCTGACTACCCAGCTGGGAAGAGGGAAATGTACCACTTGAGATAGGTCTTCCAGAGTCTATCTCTTTAAGATTGAGGAAAGTCTCTAAGATTCAGGGGATGGGTGTATTTGGGGAATGTAGTGAGGCTTATAGGTTAGAGGGTCCAGTGAGGGTTAGAGATAATCAGGATTGCAAGTAGGAGTCCTGCTTGCTTACCTGTAGCAGAAACTGTGATGGGTTTAGTTGGGGCACAGTTTGTGCCTTGGTGCCCAAATCTGGGGGTGTCCTAGCCATCCAGCTGGGAGGAGGACTACTCTGCTAAAGGGGCTCTCCAGAGTTTTTGTCTCAGGAAGCCTCTGAGGTTGAAGGATGGACTGGCTTGGAGAATAGACTGCAGCTGGACCTGTGATTGGCTTGGGGCATGATTTGTGCCCTGTGGCCCAAACATGGGAGCTGGTCTGGCTGGTTTGGCTGATCTGGATGACAGGCTGAGAGAAGGAGCTCTTATCGTATAACAGCTGGAGTGGGCAGTTGATGCAGAGAAATCATGGCGAGTGCAGTGTGTCTTTAGACTCCTCAGTGAAGTTGAGATGTAGCTACTGTGTATCAGACTCATGGAAAGACAGTTAGGGCACACACAGGCTGCTCTTCATATGGCAGGCAATTTGAATGCTTTGTTACCTTTTTACCAAAATAGCATGGGTTTTCTCAAGAGCGGTTTAATCTTCCAGATAAATAGCTTTTAATTATGAATATAAATAAAAGAACCCTCAGGAGTTCTGGCAAATAGTAAATAATACTCAGTTACAGATTATTAATGTTTTACTATTTTTTTTCTTCTCATAACGTCATTTACAACTTAATTTCTCTATTTCTCTATTGCCAGCCAAACTAACTAAGTTCCATGGTTTTTGATTCTACATTTGAAACTAACCCAAATGTTCAGCCTCAGGAGGCACTGGAACCTAAAATGCTACTGAAGTCTAGAGCCCTTTCTAATGCTTCTAAAATTTTGGGTTGTCATTAGTCATGAAAAATAACGGAATTTTTTTTTTCTAGTACTGGCATCTGAAGGAAGAGGCTGCAACTGCTGTGAAGACTTTCATTTGCTCTCATTTCTACTGAATCATCCTGGTACAAATGGACACAAAATGAGACAGCTGGATAGTATCAGACTCCCAACCACTTTGTTTCATGCTTTGAAGGAGTCACAGGAAATGGGATGAGGACACAGATCTTGCATGTGATTCAGAGATTTTAAGTCATCATTCAAAGGCCTTGTGACAGGACTTTTAATTAGATTTATTCCTTTTAAAAAAGAGCGTTTGCCTGCTTAGGATTTGTACATAAATATCACAACTAAAGGATTTCAACAACACTGCTTCATTTTTCAACATGATGGAGAGCCACAAACCAAAACAGAAATGTTATTATGGTCATTTCCTTTGAAGTCTTGTTATTTTGTTGCCATTAGATAGCAATTTTTTTTCTATTTATGCCTCTGTGTGTGTTTGTGCCCTGATTTCTTCTTTTCTTGAGAATATCAATGTGTTAGTCATATTTCTAATTGCTGTGATCAAAACTTGGATGAGAATAATTTAAAAATGACAGTCTTATTTTGGTTAACAGTTCCAGGGTACAGGTTACAGCCAACCTGTCACCTGTGTTAAGTCATGACTGGAACTTGGAGAGGTAGTTTATCAGATCCCATGTACAGTCCAACTGAAGATGGAGATGAATGCTGGCAACTTTGTTTTTACTGTTCAGTAAAGATGTGGTGATATAATTATGCTTTTAAAAGTTTGATTTGTTTCACTCTGGTCAGATTCACAAATAAAGGCATTTGTAAATCCTCTTATCTATATTTATCAATCACACTGGGCCAGAAACCTCTCCTTCTAGCATTGAAGACTTAATGCAGTGTTATGAGTTCCTCAGGGAGCCTCATGGAACTTCAGGTGCTATGAGGAGGTGCTAGTCATTTCCAGGAAACTACAAACTACTAATACAGTTATTAAAATATAGATTAGGGCAACACCATTTCTATAATAACCTTATTGTTAGAAAGAAGTAGGCAGTATTTTAGTCTGAAGTAATGACCACAGGCTGCATGTCATATATATTACATTGAGTGGAGTTTTATATTAAAAATAAGATACTTTGTTGGGATAACATAACTAATATAGTAAACTTTATATTACTAATTTGTGGCAAAGTATTAATTATGGGGCAATAGTTTGTTTAAAAAATATAAGGGGAGAAGATTTTAGACTTTTAAAAATAAAAATGGGTTATATTGGTATAAAATAAAAGTATATTTTTAAAATGTTCACTAAAACATTTTAAAATAATAAAAACTTGGCTGGAGACCTAATTAATAGAGTATATACTTTCCTTATGAAAATTCTTAGCCACCTTTACTTCTACCTACATAGACACAAAAATGTCGACAGCTTATTATATTTATAATTTGTTGTCACAGTTTCTTAAAACTGTAATATGCTTTGAAAGAAAATAAATTGTATCATCAAAATTAGAGTTATTTTTTGTATCAATAACTTATTTTTAAGAGACAACAAGGTGGCTCAGTGATTAACAGTATATACTGCTCTTTTGAAAACCTGAATTTGCTTCCCAGAGACATTTTTGAGCAGCTAATAACCACCTGTAACTCGGGCTCATGCAATCTGACATCACTTTCTGGACTCCGCAGAAATTTTTGTGCATATCACACATACACACACACACACACACACTTATATACATAAATAATAAAATTACATCTTACTTAAGAGATTCCTAAATTTTAAATATTCCTTCCCTTGGATCTGTTCCTTTAGAGAACTGAGACCAAAATATGTGGCAAAGAAAACTTCTACATTTTCCATAGGTTTTCTTTTATATTTGGTAATGAATGTTTACCAAAGTGTTTTGTAGAATATAGTTCAGTGTATTTGCTGTATGTTCTGGTGATTTTCAGTGCTTAGGTCAATATTTTGGATTCATATTGCAGAACATAGGGTTTTTTATATCACGTGAACAAGACAACATATATTTTACTTTTTCTGGTGTGATAGTTTTTATTGCTTAATTAAAATTCTATCTATTAGTTCCTTCCAGTATAATATTTCTATATTCCATTTCTTATACTCTATTTATTTAAATAGAGAAAACCCAGAATTACTTACCAGAAAGAAAATTACAAGGAACTTGGAGATTGGAGTAATTAACATTTTTCCTGTAGAAAATACCTTGAAGCTATTCAAATTTACTTGAATATCATTAAAGTTTTGTCCATTAAATTTACCTACTAATCTACAGAAATTGCCAGTAGCAAATATTTCTGAGATATAATAATGATTTGCTATATTCTCAGTGTTTTTATACTTATTTAAAAATATTTCTTGGTGTTGGGTCAGTGGGACCATGGGATTATCTGCTCCCTGCCCAGGGAGGGGATGGGGAGTTGTGGAGAAGAAGAATGACCTGATGTGGTGGGAGGGGGAAGGGACCTTGAATGGGGATATACAGGTATGGAAAAAAAAAAAGGAATTCAGAGGGAAGGCTGAACACAGGGTGAGTATATGTGTGGCAATCTTATTTGCATTGTCACCCTTGATGGGTCATGCTTGTGATTTTTGTCTTCTTTATGGTTATTGTTAACTTTTCAGCATTTTGAATTCATTTTGCTGGGTTTTTTGATGGATGCAAAATAAATAAGGAAGAAAAAAATGTTTCTTGGGCACTACACCTACCACCTTTGTCTTCTTTAATTAATTATATTTTTATGACAATATAGTCTTACAAACACTTATTCTTTAAGCTCTAATACTATGTAATAATTAAAGTATCATAACTTTACTCTTTAGGATTATTTTTTGCTTCAGATGTTGAAGACAAAATGGGCACATAGTCCCTGGATCTAGTAAGTAGAGAGGTTTTCTCAGAGAATAATCATTGCTCGACTTAATCACAGAGTCTCAAACTTGGGTGCTGACTTTAACTTTTCATTACATAAAACATACTTTCCCTCAAGTAACTTATTTTCAAAAAAAAAGAAAAGTGTGTTCTTGTCCAACTTATTTTTTTACAGTCTTATGAACACATGGTTTTCATTATTTTATCTATCCCTGTTCTTTTCTTCACCCAGTTCCTCTTCCACTAAAACACTTCCACATGTCTTCCTTCTCATCCCTGGCTTGTTTTGCTGTGCAGCAAATTGAGTTTAATTAGAGTTTATTGCTAGATTTGGATTGTGTTAGCTTGAATGTAATTGCTCCCCATAATCTCAAAGGTAGTGGCATTGTTAGGTGTGTGTGGTAATATTTTGGAGAATGTACCATGAGGAGCTGAGAAAAATGTATTTATATTTAATAAAAACATCCTGGAATATCAGAGGACAGAGCCATATCTCCAGGCTTTCTGTTGTTTGTTTGTTTTTCTGGTTTTTTTTTTTTGTTGTTGTTTGTTTTATTTATTTATTTTTTAAACAAGGCTCTCCATGGAACAGTCCTGGATATCCTGAAACTTGCTTTGTAGACCAGGCTGGCCTCAGACTCTAAGAAATCCTTTTGTCTATGCCTCCCTCAAATGACTCAGCCGCTTATATTAATTTTATCCTATTTGTCCTATATCTCAGGTATATTACTAGCTAGCTCTTTAATCTTAATTCAACCAATTTCCATTAATCTGTCTGCCATATATTCTTGGCCATGACCTATGACTCACCTGGGTCCCTTACATGTTTCTTCTTTGGTGGCTGGATGGAGTCTGACTGACTCCACACTCCTCCTATCTGAACCTCAATTTCCCCGCCTATTTTTACAGCATCCAACACTGGCCAAAACAGTTCCTTTATTTACACAATGATTTTCACAGCATATAGAAAGCCATTTTCACCACACTTTCTGTTGCCTGTAAAATGTAAGACTCCTAGTTATACCTCTAGCACTGTGTATGCCTGCATACTTTCATGCTCTCCACCATGATGATAATGGACTGAACCTTTGAAATTGTAAGCAAGCCACCCCACTTAAAGGTTTTTCTTATAAGAGTTTCTTTGGTCTTGGTGTCTCTTCATAACATTAGAGAACTTAACTAAGATAGAAGTTGGTATAAGTGTAATGTTGCTGTGATGGATCTGACCATGTTTTTGTTTGAAGAAACATATGCTTTGGGATTTGGGGTTAGTAAAGCAGTGAAATGCTTTCAGCACTGATCATATGAGTAGGAAAATGGTGGATGGTGTTGAATGATATTTAATGAACTGTGGGGATCAAGAGATTTCAGAGGAGAAGAATGTTAGTATGTGTCTGAGAGATTGGTCTTTGACATTTTGGTGAAGATTGTGGTTGCCTTTTGCCCTGGTCCAAGGAGTCTGCCTGAGGCTAAAGTGAAGAGTTTTGAATTAATTCTGTTTGCAGAAGAAATATCAAAACAACCTTGCATATACTATATAATATTAATGCTAACTCTAATACAGATTTATGATGAAAAGGAACATAGTTGAATATATTAAATTAAAATAACATGTATGTTTTCATGATAAAAAGAGCACCAGCAAGTGGAATTCAGTTAAGTCTTGTGTTCTTGCAGATAAATTGTGAAATGACATAAAGTTAGTGGTGACCCCAGGATAAGATCCTACCCAGTAACTTCCAACTCATGAAAAGGAACTAGAGAAAAGCTTAGAGCACGGTATAGTGGAAGACACATTTATGTTATAGTAAGTTTTCCCGGGGCCCTTTTGGGCCCAGAGTTTGTACCTGGCCCGCGGCAGAAGTTTGGAACCTGGTCCGTGCGGCTCTTGTCCCCCAAAGAAATAAATCACACACTTATATTAACTTAATACTGTTTGGTCCATGTCTTATGCACATTACTAGCTAGCTCTTTCATCTTAATTCAACCCATTTCCATTAATCTACCCACCACGTGGCTCGTGGCCTGTGGCTCACCTGGATTCCTACATGCTCCTTCTTTGGGGGACAGATGGAGACTGACTAACTCCACTATTTCCTACCTGCCTGCCCTTTGACTCTTCACTTACTTCTATGGTGCTGTGCATAGGCCAAAACAGTTCCTTTATTTTCAGCATGCAGAGAACATTCCACCACACATTTATTTCCAGCACTAGAAAGGCAGATGTTGGTAGATCTCTGAGTTTGATGCTAAAGTAGTCTAGAGATCCACGTTAAGGATAGGTAAGCCTAGGCAATGAAATACAGAAAGCTGGTGAAAATGTAATTGAACAAGGCTCCCATGTTCCACCTGCAGTAAGTAGTGAAATTTTGCAGCTTTAGCCATTTGATTCTGGCTTTGGTGTTAAGGGTAGAAAAAACAAGTTATGGAATGTGCATCCATGTCTAAGGAAAAATGATGAGGCCATGCATGTGTCAGTGATGTCAATGAATGGAAGGGTAGCAGAGAGGCCATTGTGTGAAGTGTGAAGTTGAAACCTGATTGTCTTGAAGAATATAAGATAATAGAGATGCCAGCGTCTCCTTGGAATACCTGCCAAGGAGAGCTGCTAACAAGAAAAGGAAGCATTCCAAAAAAAGAAGTGTGCTGTAATCAACAAGGCTGAGCAGAGTTGGAGATATGAAGAATGTTTTGACATTAGACATGGAGATGTAGAGATTAGAGTTTTCCCTGCTGGATTTTGTTTTTGCTTTGATCCAATATTTCCTCACTATTCCCTACATTTTGGAGTAGTAATACATATCATTTGCCATTATATGTTGAAAGTATATGATCTGTTTTTAAATTTAACATCATAAAGGATTTTATTTAAGTGATTTCATGAATCTCAGAAGACACTAGAAGATTTAAACTAGAAGAAGTGTTGAGAATGTGATAGACCATAGGGACTTTTGAAGCTGGACTAAGTATATTTCACATTATTATATTGTTACATGATTTTGGGTGCTGGAGAGTGGAATGTGGTAGTTTAATTATAGCTGGGCCCCATAATCTCATAGGGAGTGATACTATTAGGAGGTGTGGCTTTGTTAGAATGGGTACGGCCTTGTTGAAGGAGGAGTGTCACTCTGAAGGTAGTCTTTGGGGTTTCCTATGCTTAGGATATTGCCCAATATTTCAGTCAACTTCTTTTGCCTGTAAGATGTAGGACTCTCAGCAACTTTTCCAGTACCATGTCTGCCTACATGCCACCATGCTACCCATCATAATGATAGTGAACTGAAACTCTGAAACTATAAGTGAGTTACCCCAATTATATACTTTTGTTAGAAGAATTGGTGTGGTCATAGACAATGTCTCTTCACAGAAATGGAATCTAAGACATGGCTGTTGAGTTATTTGCTGGAGCAATTGCAACATATTAGTTGTTATATCATTGAATAAAGTGGTTTATACTCCCTACCTCAAACCATTAATTTGCCAGTGGTACCTCAGGGAGGGGTGTTGTTTCCCATGTTAATTTTTAAAGTGCTAATTATGATGATGATGATGATAATAATAACAAAATATGAATGACTAAGACAAGACACCAGAGTAGAATTGCTACTGAGACATGTCTGCTAAACTGTCTCACAGACATCCAAAGCCATTTTTTATTTATACTTTTCATAAAAATGTTTTAAATATACAAAATATTATTTCTAGTGATAATGTTATCCCAAAGTTTTAATGTTGTTTAATAGTGAATTGTCAATGCTAAACACATTAAAGTAGGGGTTTGGGTCAGTCATTTAGCCTTTTATTAATCACATGAAACAATAATTGAAAAGAAGCCATGAATTAGAAAAATACATTGGAAGTACATGGGAAGTGTTTGGGAAAGAAAGAGAAGTGAAGAAAATAATGTAGTTATAACTTCAAAAATATAAAAAAAGAGAACAAAGACAAGGTGATCTTTTTAGTTAATATTCAATTCAGGTCAACGTGTGTAAAGACTGTCTACTGACCCGAGGTTGCTTCTCTCTCATTATTTGACCACATCTTAAAATTTATACCTTGCTTGCCCTTCAAATATTGTTTAGGTAAAAAGGTCACAGATTTGCTAATTAATTAGATTGTGATTTAGAAAAAAATAACATTTCTTAATTTAATAAATTTAGGTTCTCTTATTATATGACATTCAGTTATAATTACACTAAAGTTTATTGATTGTATAGATAGGTTTTTAAAATTTGTTATGAGGATATAAGTGAATTCTGAATGAATAAAACTTTAAAACCTAGATAAATGTTAAAAGTAAAGCTTTATCTATGTCAGAGTTTATTGGGTTGTTTAATACACTCAAGAAATCTTGCATGCGTTCTGTTTAGTTTTAGTTTTGTTCGAGAACAACTGTATACAACTCTCAGAATTTTAAGTAAGAGGTAATTTAGAACATTTTCATTTTATAATAGAGGCCAGCGTATATGGGAATTTCTCTTAAAAAACATGTGTTTGCTTTTATTCTTTTAAATATTTATTTTTATTTTATGTGAATTGGCATTTTGCCTGTATGTATAAACTGTAAGGGTGTCAGATTTTGGAATTACAAATAGTTGTAAACTGCTATGTGGATGCTGGGAATCGAACTCAGGTCCTCCAGAAGAACAGTCCATGCTCTCAACCACTGAGATACTGCCTTACACCTGTCAGATTGACTAAGACCAAAAACACAGATGACAGCCTATACTGGAGAGGTTGCGGAGCAAGGGGAACACTTCTCCATTGTTGGTGGGAGTGTAAGCTGATTCAGCCACTCTGGAATGCAGTATGGCAATTTCTCAGAAAACTGGGAATCAATCTCCCTAAGGATCCAGCAAAACTACTACTGGGCATATACCCTAAAGACACACATTCACACCCCAAAAACATCAGCTCAACTATGTTCATAGCAGCATTATTTGTAATAGCAAGAAACTGGAAACAACCTACATGCCCCTCAACTGAGGAATGGATTAACAAACTGTGGTACATCTACACAATGGAGTACTACTCAGCAGTAAGAAAAAAATGATATCCTAAAATTTGCAGACAAATGGGTGAATTTGGAGAATATCCTCCTGAGTGAGGTCTCACAAACCCAGAAAAAGAAGCAGGGGATGTCCTCACTCATGAGTGGACTTTAAGCAAAATTATTCTTTTTTTCATTGAAAGATGATGGGTGAATAAAGTGATTTAACACACACACCAAAACAAAACCAAACAAAACTTCTGGTTTGTCTTTAGAAGGGTTGCTTAGCAGAAATTTGAGGTGGCCATAGTGCATCCGTGGGCATTAGCTGTGACCCCCTGTGTTTTCTTTATCGGTAGCTGATCCTAACCTGGCTTGAGAAGCTTTAGATTTTATTTTTTATGCATTTTTGTGTATTTTAGAGAAAAGAGAAGTTTTATTACTGCATGGTTTTTTTGTTATCTATTCTGAATGTTTTACTTTTTTATATAATGTTCAATATTGATTTTCAAAGAACAATAAAAATTGTGTTTGCTAAATAAAATTTGTAAAATGTGAACTTGGGGACAGTGAATAAGCATGACATTTGTTTTCAAGTATGATATTGGAGGTATCAACCATGTGTTTGTATTTCTAGCACTTTTTAGGTGTTTTATGAAATATAACTGCTGAATTATATGAGTGAGTCAGTTTGAAATAAATAGTAGCGATTCTCACATTAACTTTTATGTGAGAAAGTCTCTTATGATTTTATTTTCATGTTAAAAACCAATTAATTAAAGTACTTAATGAAGGATATATGCATAGGTACAAACACAAAACAAAATTTTATATTCATACTTATTTTATTCCATTAATTACTCACCATTATTATTTAATTTTTTTATAAAACATTTTCAGGCGTCATAATTTTTTCATATACACTACTTGTAAATATGTTGTGGTTGCACTTCACTTATTTATTATAGAAAGTAAGAACATCACATACTTTTAAAGGAGAATGAAAATAAATTCTACAAAAAATTAAGATGTTCATTAAACTACTAACAATTATGTATTAACAGTGTAAACTTAGCTTTGTTTAGTTGTGTTGATAGAGTAAGAATGGATAGCTATCTGGAAAATTCATAGCTAATACATCATACTTCTCACAGATAGTCAACATTTTATAAATGTTATTTTATTTTCATTTTATAAATGAAACTATAGTTTCTATTCGAATGCCTGTTCTCAAATATCCAGCAGCCACAACTAAACTACCACATAGAGGCTTATATTAATTATAAATGATTGACTGATACTTCAGACTTGTTACTAATTAGCTCTTATACTTAAATTAACCCATTTATATCAATTTATGTATTTCCGTGTGGCTGTGGCTTTACCAGGCCTTTTGCACCTTGCTTCTTGGTGGCTTGCTCATGTCTCTCCTGTCTTCTCTCCTATTCATCCAAGTCCTTACTTTATTCTGCCTAACCTTGCTTTGCCTTGTCATAAGCCAAACAGCTTTATTCTTCACCAATGAAAGTAATGTATATTCACATTCTAAGAAGGGTCATTCCCACAACATCTTCCCCTATTTGTGTAATCACAAAGGCAGGTTTTAACTTTATCATAGTAAAACTGTATAAAACTAAATAATTATCAAGCAAGAATTGCAGTTATAATATCCAGTCTATTTTTATTTGACAAAACCAGAAAAAAATACTCAATTATTCATTTTATCCTGGTGATCCCAAAATCTTATATCTAATTTATCCTTAAGAAAAATTGTAACTATGATTATCTAGTCTTCAATTCCATCAAAGACTCAAGAAGGATGCAATATTGTCCAATGACAGGGACATTAAGCTGCCTGAACAATAACCCAAAGTTTCTCTGTAGCATTGAGACATCCATCACTAGCTCATAGGACTAGTATATCTGACTGATTTTTCTCAGAAGCAGAAAATGATAAGGGACTGTCCTATCTTCTCTTGGCAAAGTTTTGTGGTGCCTTTTCTTACATCCTGCTGTCCAGTTAGGATGATAACTGTCAACAAGTGAGGCAAAAACAGTTCCTTTGATCACATGACTAGCTTTTGCCCTAAAGAAAGCAAACTCCATATATAGTTTCCTCAATGTCTATCATCTTCCCCAAAGTAGATTAGTGCTGCCAGGAGCAGATGTGTCTCACTGTCAATGTGAAAAGTCTTAGGTTATAAAACATATTAAACACCATATTCTGCAGGTCTTTGAAGTATGTTAAACCATCCATATAATTCAATATATCTGTGAACAACCTATGACCTTGGAAACATACCTAAAATGACTATAAGTTTGACTATTAGAGATAATTTTTAATTTGCAATTTTAATTATATATTACATTACTAATTTAGCTGCATAAACATAATAACTTAAACCAGGACATAAACATACACACAGTATAATAAAAATAACTTTAAATTTGTATCAATAAGCTAAGATCTATACCAATATAAAATTGTAAGATTAACAGTTTTTTTTTAGGTTAAGGTAGATTCAACAATCTGCCCTTTTCCTCCATCATAATAATTTACCATTTCCCACTCATTTCTATACCACATCCCCCTTTCCCTTTTTAGAAAGAAATTGACTATGATCAATAACAATTTGTAAGCAATCCTCTTTAAATAAAACAAACATTTATAACCAATATTTTGGAAATGTGGCCATTGAATCCCTTCAGACATTTTTCAGAAATTTTTTCTTGATCAAATCTGAGTTTTCTTAACCTACAATAAATTAAGAGCATCTCATGTCCCATGGAAACAAAATAACATTCTCTCCTCCACCATCACATATCTTTTGACTTAAATTTTCAACTAAAGAAAATTTTAAAATATATAGGTTGGTTTAATTTTGTAGTTTTCACAATCAAGTGTTTCTTAGCAGTTATCATTCACCCATTAATAGTAAAAAAAATCTAAAGATAGAACACCAACTCTTTGTTTTTTCTATCTTTATGTGCTCTATCATATTTCTTACTACTCTTTCTCTTTACAAACCTTACTATTATTTTCAAACTATTTTCACAGTATATAACAAATCGTTTGCTTAAATCTGGAAACTTGTAAAGAATTTGTCTGTAAATAAATGACTCCTTTTGCATCTAAAATATCAAAATCTCAGCTGTCCTATGGTTCTGTCCACACTCAGTCCTAAAATGTCTGTACATCATCCTTAATGTTTCAGTTAACAAGAGTTCTCATAATTCATAAAATGCTGACTTATTGTGATCAACTCTAACTGAGATTCTACATTTCTTCAGTTATACCCTGAAATCATTGGAGGCTAGTATATTAGAGCATTTGTCAGCATTGTCTATTTTGATGGTTCAGTTCATTGACAGAGAAAAAGTAGCATTATTAGAATTTAAGTATTAATCAAGATATTTAAGGTCCACATCCTGTATTTATATGGAATATTCTATCAGAGATATTTTCTGCTATTTATTCTAATTTATAATGAGGGGTAAAAAGTTCTTATGTCCAACTGGCTAGTAGGGTAAAGACAAGTAACAATAAAATACTATGTGTTTTAAAAGCTAGAAAAAAAGGATTTTTAATTGTTTCACCAAAATTATAAAAGATAGATGCATCAGGAAAATAAATATATTCCTTCTGATTTATTATTTATTGTGCTAGTGAATTTAAGCACTACATGATGCACACACAAATGACCAATTTATGTTTTATATATTATTTTTAAATAAATTTATTTTTAAAACATTCTAATTGGTTTAACCAATATTAAGAAATGTAATTTTTAATTAATCTTTGTTTTCTCCTCTTGAATTCCCTGCCTTTCAATCTGATGACACAGATGGTGTCCAAGGAGGAAGCCAGACTTTGTAACAATTGTGGTGAACTGTTTGAGACAGTGGTTCAGAACATCTTGATTATGACTCACATTTTATTGTCTTAAAAAAAATTGGAGCCAAAGAAGCAATCTCATCTAAATATTTGAATAGATAGTGACACAGGTACCAGCCAACAACTTAATTATGGACTTTAAAATTTGGCATTAATCTTTTCTCTTTCCTGTATATATTCTCTTCTAATACCACAAGTCACAGAAAATTGCTCATTAAACTTCAAGCCATGCTATGTAATACTTGCTACCATTTATAGGCAATGCTCTCCAAAGTACAATTAGAGGGAGTATTATGACACAGAACAATGGAGACAATTATTTCTGAAGTTTATTAATGCTAATTAGCATATGGCATCCAAGACAGCTGCTGATACTTCATTGCTAAATACTGAGGGACTAATTAGTGTTCCATGTTAATTAGCTTCTTCTGCATGTGCATTGTCCTTAGATGCATATGCACTGTCACCATTGGGCTATTAAAAACCTGCCCCACACTCTGCAAGAACATGATGTGGCATTTAGGAGTTCTTTTAGAGTATATGCATTATTTCCTAACACATGCACTCTTAGAAGATTCTGAAGACTTTTCATAAGAAATTCTGTGCTTAAGATACACTAATAAATCATAAAAATTCTAAATGTTAAAGTGAAGATGACCTTTTAATTTATCTTATTCCCAGATTCTCTCATGCTGTAATGATTTCAAATGCTAAAAAGTACTCTCTACAATGTATTTGGTGTTTTTAAAACTATCAAAACTGATTTACTTCTGTCAATTTACACATATCCATGTAGTTATAGCTAAAATGCATTGTCAAACAAGATGTCACATATGTGTACTTTGCTCAGTGTTTAATTTGGTTGCTTGTTCACATTTTTACTTTTTTCAGTATGTTTAGATAAAATAAGTTTTTCTTTATTTAAAATTGGAGATTAGGATTTACCCATAAAAATTCATTATTATTGAAATCATCAAAGAAGTACAGACTTGTCAGTGATCAAAGGTTTGCACATGGGTCATAGGAACTTTTCAGTGATATTCATTTCTTTTTTGATGGTTTGGAAGTTGAGTAACTAATAGCCACAGCTTGCTCATCAAATTGCTGTGGCAATTAGTATGATTGGCACATGAGCTCTGTAGCTTCTCTCAGGGCAGAAATGTCTCTGTGCTAAGAGGATGATCAAAAAATTTCATCTCTGGCAGAGTGACCACAAGAAGCAATGTGGCTCAAATATCCTGCAGATGAACACTGGTTTTCACTATGCAGTGGAATTATTGTTTTTTATGATGCTATATATATATATATTTTTGAATAGCTGTTTCAAATATCAAAGTTAATATTTTCTAAACATACTATTTTACAGTTTTTAAGTACTTTAGTATTATATGCCAGTGAAATGACAATCAAGCAATTCTGTGTATTGATAACTCTCAACAATAAAAACCCACAATATTATAGATTGTATTCAAAAGATAAGAGTCATCCTTCTGTTCCATCTCAGAAACACACCTTAACACCAAAGATAAATATCACCTCAGAGTAAAAGAACAAAAAAGATAGAAAGAAAATGAATCCAAAAACAAGTCTGCATAGACATTTTATTTTTTTTTAATTTAAAACTTTTTGTTTAAAACTTTAAAACTTTTTTTTCAATATCTACCACTGCTACCCCTCCATTTCCTCCTCTTAGTCCTCCCTTGGCCTCACCCCACCTCATTCAATTCCCAAGGAGGCAAGGAATCTCAAAATGAGTCAGTTCTGTCTGGAATATCCAGGTAGGTAGGTCAGAGTCCCTCATCCCAGTATCAAGGCTCAGTTAGGTGTTCCTCTGTAGGGAATTGGTTCTGAGATGCAGTTCATGCACCACAAATATAATCTGATACTACTGCAAGAGGCTCCACAAACTGCCCACACCATTTCATTTGACTGTCGTCTGCCTTCGGAGGGTTTAGTTGCTTTCTATGAAGTTTCGTCAGCAATTATTTCAGAGTTAGTGAGCTCCCTATAGCTCCAGTCAGCAGGCTTTGTGGGTTTCCTCCTTATGAGCCTCATCCATTTGCTCATGTTCTCTCTCCTCTCTCTCTTCAGCTGGACTCAACCTGGTGCTTAGCTATGGATCTCTGCTTCTGCCTCTATTCATTGCTGGATGAAATAGAGAAGATCTCCTGAGAAAATTGGGATCATAGTTTTCTCAAGCAAGGAAAGGTGGGAACAAATTATGTGAGAAGGAGACGGTTATGTGGGAGGAGCAACAAAGAAATATCTTGATAGAGGGAGCCACTGTGTGGTTAGAGATAAATCTGATTCTAAGAAAACATCCAAGAACTCACAAGATGTTCCTGGCAAGGACCCCAAGCAATAGTGAGGAGGGTAGCCATTATAATATCTGACAAAATAGACATTAAACCAAAACTTTTCAGAAGGGATATGGAGGAAAATTACATACTCACTGAAGGAAAAATCTACCAAGAGGTTATCAGAATATTAAACATTTTGTATTAAACACAAGGACACTCAAATTTATAAAAGCAACACTACTATGACTAAAAATCACAAATTGACATTCATAAACCAATAGTGGGAGTCTTTAATAACCCTCTTGGCACTCATACCTTTTTTTAAAAGAGAGGCAATACAGAGAAATACTGGAGCAAACTGGAATTATGAACACAATGGACAAAAAATAGTAATAGAACATTTTACTGAAACACAAGATTATAGCATCTTTTTAGTACCTCCCAGAATTTTCTCCAAAGTTGACCAAATACTTTGACTCAAAACAAGTCTCAGCGGGGGGCTGGAGAGATGGCTCAGCGGTTAAGAGCACCCTCTCTTCTTCCAGAGGACCCGGGTTCGATTCCCAGCACCCACATGGCAGCTAACAACTGTCTGTAGTTCCAGTTCCAGGCAAACACCAAGGCAAATAAATAAGTAAATAAATAAAGTTAAAAAAAAAAAAAAACAAGTCTCAGCAAATATAAGAAAACTGAAATATCACTGTGTATTACATATGAAAACCATGGATTAAAGCTGGATAGCAACAACAACAGAAGGCTTACAAACTCATGGAAACAGAACCATTCATGACACAATGAAATGTAAACTCAGTTGCCAATATGAATTAGTCATTTATTTTATATGAGGTTGGCCAGAAAACATGCAAAAAATGCTAATGGTGGGAGAATTCATGCTAAAGGGAAACGACTTTAGAAAAGCAGTTCACATTTAAAATTACCCATTATACTTTAGTAGTTTGTAAAAACTCCAAGAAAAATAAACTGTAAATCAAAATACTGTTTAAATGATTTTCATAATTTATTATTCTATTTTGTTTTTTTGTTTGTCTGCCCACTTGCTTGTTTATTTTTTTTTTACTTTTTAAAATTTTAATTTATTTCTTTATTTATAAAATAAAGTCCTTTTTATCCATGTATGCCCCTGCTTCGCCTCCCCTCCCTTTTCCCAATCCCTCCCAGTCAGCCTTCATCCTTCCCGTCCTCAACCTCCCATCCCCTCTCCCAAAATGGCAAAAAGTCCCATGTTGGGTCAGCTCAGCTTGCCACATCCACTCCATGCAAGTTTGATTTCTTCATCCCAATATCAAGACTGGGTTAGGTGTTCCTCTGGAGGGAGTGGGCTGCAAGGTCCCAGGCCATGCACAGAAACACAGTCTGATCCCATCCCTCGAGGCTCCATATACTGCCCATGCCAATGAACAGTTACTTACCCTTGAAGGGACTAGTATTTTTTCCTGATGGTTCCCCATTAGCTGTCCTTGATTCAGTGAGTTCCCCAGAGCTGCAGCCAGCCATCACTGTGGGAATTTCTCTTTCTGTCTCTCTATCTCTGTCTCTCTGTCTCTCTCTCTCCATCTTTGGCCTCCAGCATGTATCACCAATCACAAGGCAGGTACGTACAGTAGCAGACTCTAAGCTGGCACAATAGGAAGTGGCCAGGTCGCATGCCTAAACACATTACCTAAAAGAGGGTGGTTGGATTATGACTCTATCAAGCTAACTGTCTGCATTCCCCAAACATTCATGAAGATCCAGATTTTCTTTGTAAAATAGAAATAACATATGACTTTTTCTATATACATATAGGCAAAGGAAATACAAAATAGTTGTTAATAAAGTTATTTTTCATTTTCTTTCTCATCTTTGTCCTCACAACTTGTAATTTACCATCATCTTCAAAATTTTATCATCCACTTAAAAAAAACTTGGATCTAATTTTCTTAAATTAAGAGTTCAGTTCAAGAGAGGAACACAATATAACCAAAAAAAAAAAAAATTGCAGTTTATTCAGAATACTGACTGACAAGAACATAGACCTACAATCAGCATATATGTTGCGTGACTCGTACTGAGGTCTCTTGTAAACAAAGTCAGTATGTATTAAGTTGTTATTATTTAACTTGAAATGCTCTAGTAATCTCTCCACATGATTTAATTTTTTTTTCTGAAATGTTCTGATAAGTTGTGATCCCAAAACTGACTGTTAGTAAAGATGTTTGTCTCTTGTCTGGTGCCAGAATCCAAATTAGTAGTTTCAGTTTTCATTCATTTTTAAATAAATCCCATACCCTCAAATCTCATCTTTTGGAATGGTAGGACAGCAGGTTAAATTAATGTATTCTGTATGTGGAACCAAATTCAAGTACAGTTCATAATCACATGGCATGGCTTGAAGATGAAATGCTCTCCCTCACCTCACACATATTTTGTATGTATGGTCCCCAGCTAGTAATAAAGTTTGAAAAGTTTTGGGTACCTTCCAGGTGCGGTTTTGCTGGTAGAAATGGATCAGAAGTGAGGGATTTTGAAGGTTCTACTTGGTTCTGGTTTAAGTTGATGTTTTTACAGTAACATTCTAGAAAATACTGATAAGAATACTTTTTGAAACATCTCAATTTTTTTCATTTAAATATTAATATTTCAAGAAGCTAAAAACATGTCAAGATATTAAACATGATATTTGTATAAAAATTAAACTAAAATAGATTCTATAGTTGACTATAAACAACCGCTGCACTATTGCCAATATTACATAGATAAAACTTATACTGTTTGTTTTAAAAAATGAATCAAGCATTTTTTATTGTTTTTTGAAAATCAATATTATATAAAAAACCAAAACATCTAGGATAGCAAAAAAAATACAGTAATAAAACTTCTCTTTTCTCTAAAATACAAAAAACACCAAAATTAAAATCTAAAGCTCTTCAAACCTGGTTAGGCCCTGTTACAGATAAATAAAGCACAGTATGTCACAGCTAATGCACTATGGCCACCACCAATTTCTGCTAAGCAACCCTTCTACAGTCAAACTAGAAAGTTTGTTTGTTTGTTTGTTTGTTTATGTGTGTGTGTGTTTTAAATAACTTTATTCACCCATCATGTTTCAATGAAATAAAAATGTTTTTGCTTAAAGTCCACTAATGAGTACATTTCCAGCTTATCTTTCTGGGTTTGTGAGACCATTCTCAGGAGGATATTCTCTAATTCCATCTATTTGCTAGCGGATTTTAGGATATCATTTCTTCTTACTCCTGAGTAGCACTCCATTGTGTAGATGTACCACACTTTGTTAATCCATTCTTCAGTTGAAGGGCATCTAGGTTGTTTCCAGGTTCTTGCTATTATGAATAATGCTGCTATAAACATAGCTGAGCTAATGCTTTTTGGGTGTGAATGTGTATCTTTAGTATTGCTGAATCCTTGGGAGAGTAATTCTGAGTTTTCTGAAAAACCACCATACTGCATTCCAGAGTGGCTGAACAAGTTTATATTCCCAACAACAATGGAGGACTGTTCCCCTTGTTCCACATCCTCTTCAGCATAGGCTGTCATCTGTGTTTTGATCTTAGCCATTTTTACAGGTATGAGGTGGTATCTCCAAGTTGTTTTGATTTGGATTTTTCTGATGGCTAAAGATGTGGAACACTTTTCCAACTATCTTTCAGCCATTTGTACTTCTGCTGAGAATTCCCTTTTTAAGTTTGAACCCCATTTTTTGATTGGGTTATTCAGGGTTTTGTGCTCTAGTTTCTTGAGTTCTCTATGTATTTTAGAGATCAGTCCTCTGTCACTTCTAGGATTGATGAAAATCTTTTCCCATTCTGTAGGCTGTTGTTTTGTCTTATTGACTGTGACCTTGGCTTTACAAAAGCTTCTCAGTTTCAGGAGGTACCACTTATTGATTGTTGTTCTTAGTGTCTGTGCTATTGGTGTTATATTTAGGAAGTAGTCACCTGTTCTGATAACAACATATAAAAATAATCATCCACCATGATCAAGTAGGCTTCATTTCAGAAATGCAGGGATGGTTCAACATATAAAAAACTATAAATGTCATCCATTATATAAACAAATTGAAGGAAAAAAAAAACACATGATCATCTCCTTAGATTCTGGAAATCCTTTGACAAAATCCAGCACTCCTTTATTTTAAAAGTCCTTGAGACATCAGGAATACAGAGAAAATTCCCAAGTATAATAAATGCAATTTACAAGACACAGACAGCCAGTATCAAACTAAATGGAGAGAAAGCAATCCCACTTATCTCAGAAACTAGACAAGTCTTTTCCTCTCTTCCCTTATCTATTCAATATAGTTCTCCAAGTTTTAGCTAAAGCTATAAGAAAATGAAAGGAGATTAAGGAGATAAAAGTTGGAAAAGAAGGAGTTAAACTCTCTTTATTTGCAGATGTTTTGATTGTATAAGTGACCTACAAAATTCTACCAGGGAACTTCTACAGCTGATAAGCACCTTCAGCAATGTAGCAGGATACAAACGTACACTCTTTTATAAGGCTACTGTTTCTGGTAATTATAGTTTTCATACTTAAATGTAACTATATATTTAATGATATTCACAACTTTTTTATTTTATTTTTCTTTACTCACCTGCCTTTTTTTATGATAAAAACCTACATATTTTGCTCTTGTGTTGTTTCTTGTATCACGTTAGTCCTTCTTATTCAGTAAATCCTTCCTAAAGTCTATTCTAACCTTTGTGCAGAGCTATTCTCTATCAGAGAATTCCAAAGGTTATAGCAATTAGAACACAGTGTGTCTTTGCAACTCAAATTCAAAGGTCTATTTTAATCATTACACTATCTCTTGGATCAATAGCCCCCATTGAGATGATTCTCTTTTTCTAATGACCCTGCCTTGGCTTCCTTTTCAGTAACTTGTGATATAAGTACTGTAAAATAAGTAATTATTTTTCTACTCTTTCACATCTAATTTAGCTAAGAGAAAAAAGTCTATATTTTGAAGGGATATTTTATGCAATAAAAATGAAGCTTATCGTTTTAATGAAGCCACATGTCAGCAGCAACAGAAGCAAATAAAACATAAAGAATGCAATGAGGTTTATGGCCTAGCAGGAATAGTAAGGTGTAAGGATGCTGTGATGTGGGTAGTCTAGCAAAGATAGTGATGCATGCTGTTAAATGAACACAGCAAATTTGATTTCTATTTCTCTTTGAATACTTAGTCTTTTATTTTGTGTTTTTCTCTACACCAAAATAAATATTGATAGCTATATAGCAAAGCAGATGCATTCTACACATGAATTTATGGATATGTCACTGGTGCATTTAAATAACTAAGCCAAGATTATTGAAACAACTTACTGATCTGTGGTTGATTTCATTCCACCAAAAATTCTCTGAGAATTAATTCTAAGTCAGTCCAGTTCAGAAGTATTAAATAACACATACATGTTTTCAATTTCAGAGCTCAAGACTGAAATAGATTACATGAATAACTCCAAATAAAACAAAAACAGGCAAGAGAAGATGGGAACAAAAAAATCCATTGGAATGCAGATTACATAAAGTTATCTGAACACATTTTGTAGTCCTTACAAGTGAAATTAAAATATCAAATATATTTACCCTAAAAAAGTTAACCAACATTAATATTTTTTTTAGTTTAGAAAACTTTTTAAGAGTCAAAATATGTCTTTGATCTTAGGCATTCTGACAGGTTTAAGATGGTATCTTAGAGTTGTTTTGATTTGCATTTCTCTGATGACTAAGGACACTGAGCAGTTCTTTAAGTGTCTCTCAGCCATTTGAATTTCTTCTATTGAGAATACCCTATTTAGCTCTGAACCCCATTTTTAAATGATGATTGGGGAATATGCAGCAAGGGAAACATAACTCCATTGTTAGCGGGAATGTAAACTTGTCCAGCCACTTTGAAAATAAGTATGAAGTTTCCTCAAAAACTGGGAATCAATCTACCCAATGTTTCTGAAATTTGCAGAAATTTAGCCACATGCACAACAGGGCAAGAAACTATATGTATGATAAATATAACATTTAAGAAAAATAACAAGAAGTTTAGTATCCAGTAATGTCAATATTTTACATTGATTCTCTCTCTCTCTCTCTCTCTCTCTCTCTCTCTCTCTCTCTCTCTCTCTCTCTCTGTGTGTGTGTGTGTGTTATTATCTGTCTCACTGTGTCTTTTTCTTTTTGTGGTTGTTAAGTGTTTAAAAATGTAATTGCCCATGAAAGAGAAAGTCATAGGAGGCACTCTGTAACTTTAGAATGGCAACTCTAGTTGCATACAACTTCATGGAAATGAAGAGCTTTCAGACCAAGCAAGGTTGTTAGTGGTTTCCTTTAATTTTAGTCTTCATTACTATTGGTATGGCAACTATTATAAAGGAAATGATTTAACTGGATGACTTACAGTTTAGAGGATCAATCTATTATTATTTGGTGGGACATGGTGACATATAGCCAGACAGGTACAGGAGAAAGCCGATAATTCTACATCTTTGATTAGCAAGATATAAAAAGAAAAACTGAGACACTGGGTGTAGTTTGAACATATATGAAACTTCAAAGTAGACTTTAGTAGTGACACTTTCACAACAAGGCCTCATCTACTCCAACAAAATCCCATCTCTTAATAGTGCCATTCCATAAGGGGACAATTTTTTTTAATCACCACAATTATTACACTTTGGTTTTGTTTCTTTGTTGTACCTGGGCCCAGAGACTTTTATACTTGCTATTTTTCAGATCATGCCTAAGATTTACAAAGGGTTGTAACTTATGTAAACAAGAAGACAGTTAACAAGTATAAAAGGGGAAATCACTTTGATATTTTAGATTTATTCATGAATACAATGACCAAGGTTAAAATAGCCATTGCAGTGAGGTGAAGAAAATATGAAAAATTTGATTATTTAAGCTAGAAGCAAGAGTGTGCTTACAATTACTCAATATCATTATGCATCAAAGAAGTGCAAATCAAAACCACTCTACTGTCTTACACCTGTCAGAATGGCTAAGATTAAAACACAGTTGAAAGCCTATTCTGGAGAGGATGTGGAGCAAGGGGAATGTTGCCTTGTTGCTGGTGGGAATGTAAACTTGTACAGACACTTTGAAAATCAGTATGGTGGTTTCTCACAAAACTGGAAATTAATTTACTCAATATTACAGCAATACCACTATTGGGAATATACCCAGAGGATACACATTGTTACCTCAAGGACATTAGCTCAACTATGTTCATAGCAGCATTATTAGTAATAGTCAGAAACTCAAAACCACCCAATTGCCCCTCAACTAAAGAATGGATTTAAAAAATGTGATATATTTACACAATGGAGTACTATTCAACAGAAAAAAATAGCATCGTAAAATTTGGGGGCAAATGGATGGATCTAGAAAATATCATCTTGAGTTAGATAACACAAATTCCATAGAGAGATGGCTCAGCAGTTAAGAGCACTGACTCTTCTTCCAAAGGACCTAAGTTCGATTCCCAGCAGCTCCACGGCAGCTAACAACTGTCTGTCTGTAATTCCAAGATCTGATACTCGTAAACAGTTATACATGCAGGCAAGACACCAATTCACATAAAAATAAAAATAAATATTTTGTAAAAAACCACAAATCCATAAAGATAAACATAGTGTGTACTCACTCATAGATGGATTTTAGACATAAATCCAAGGATAACCAGCCTACAACCTTCAACCCATGAGCGGCTAGGTAACATGAAGAACTCACGAGAGATATCCATAGATCACTTGGAAGGGAAAATAGAGAAGATCTCTTGAGTAAATTGAAATTATACAAAGGGATAGAGCAAGGAAAGGTGGAAAGAGAACATGAGAGAATGGGATGATTGTGTGTGAGTGACAGAGAGGGAGAACAAAGAAATAGTTAAAGGGAGCCATTTAGGGTTTTTGACAAAAACCCTTGTGCTAGGAAAACAGCTAAGACCTTGTGGACTTTTTAAATTAAGATCTGTGGGGATTCTTTTTTAGATAGCATATGAGAGGCTGTCATATCTCCCTGAGTACCTCTTGTGGTAAAATTAAAAGATAATCAACTTAAAGCCCCATGGAGATGAGGTATTAATAAAGTTCCTAAAATTCTACAGTAAGAAGTACATAAGAAGAATAAGAGGTGACAGTGTTGTTAATGTCCCTGGGATAGCTGTGCTTTTGAATTCTGGCTGATGAGCCATGCTTTCTTGGATAGATGACTATGGTTGCAGAAAAGAAAACCCCCAAAGAATCTTGATAGTTGCTAAAGGTTTCTGAAAAAAAAAAAGTAATTGAAACCATGACTCACAGTATGTGCACAAATACATTCTACATTGCTTTTCAATCTATTCTACATTTACAAAACATAGTATATTTTGTCTTTTGTGAGAACAGAATATTTTATCTCTTTTTTAAAATCTATTTATACATTTATTTATAAAATAAAGTCTTTTTATCTATGTATTCCCTTGCTCCCCTCCCTTTCCCCTCCGAATTCCTCCCTGTCAGCCTTCAAACTCCCTCTTCCCCATCCTCCATCCCTTCCCCCAAAAGGGTAAGAAGTCAGAAGATGGATCAGCTCAGCATCCACTACAGGCAAGTCTGATTTCCTCATCCTAATATCAAGACGTTGTTAGGTGTTCTTCTGGAGGGAATGGGCTCAGAAGTGCTAGTCCATTCACAGAAACACAGTCTGATCCCTCCCCTCAAGGCTCCACATACTGCCCATGTCAGTGGACAGTTGTCTATCCTTGGAGCACCTAGTTCCTTTTCTTCAAGGTTCCCCAGTGGTTGTTCTTAATTCAGTCAGCTCCCCAGAGCTCCAGCCAGTCATCACTGTGGGAATTTTTCTCATAGTCCCTATCCTCTTGCCCATATAGACTCTCCTCCTTACTGTCAGCTGGACCAGGAACTCAGTCCAGTGCTCAGCCATGAATCTTTGCCTTTACGTCTATTCATTTCATAGGAAATATTTCACAATGTGCACTATTACTAGGAGGATAGCTTTTTGAAGCATTATATTTTTAACTGTATCTCCCTGGCAATCCTATGTGTCATATCTACGTGTCCTTTTACTCAGGTCATTTAAATTCTCATTTCTCATGACAAAATATATCTGGCTTTCAAGATTTAATGAGAATGGGGATGTTGGTTTTGTCAGTAGTAATTTCTGAATTACTACTATGGTGATACCTAATAAAAGGTAACAGTGTTCTTCTAAGAAATTCCCAGACACTTTGTGAAATTCCTTATACAAGTGTTTTTTGTATCTTCAACTCCCTAATAAGAGGAGAAGTGAGTTAGAAGTTCATAGTTCATCCATTTTTTCTGATTTTTAGAAGACTGTTATCTGCTATCTTTCTTAAATATATACATTTAATAAATTGAATGATCCTGTTTTCACTTTTTCATACAACAATCATTGCAATAGAAGTATAGTCACCTATTTTTAATTTTATATAATTACTAATTTTCTATACCTTTCAAAAGAGTTCTGAAGTATTACATATGGGCTTTATAATGGACAAATCGACATAGCTGGTGATGTTTACTATATTACCATATGTCTTTACTGGTAACTGAAATTTTAAGCAATCATTTACTTAAATTAAATATTTAAAAGTATTTTCTTTACTTGTTTTCTGCTTTGTGCATGCACAGGTCATAGCACACTAGTGAAGGTGAGAAAACAATATGGGGTCAGTTCTCTCTTTTCAACTTGTGGGTCCTAGTTCTAACTCAGGTCATCTAGGTTTGTAGTTGGTGTCAGCTCCTCAGCGCTACTACTCCACACCTCAAACCACAGTTTTCCAGGCTGGCTTTAAATTCCCCATTCAGCTACAGTCCTCATTCATGCAGCTACCGTTCTTCCAAGGCCACTCTTTGCATGCTAGGTTTATCAGCACATCCACAGCACCTGGCTTGCATAGTTCTGGAAACTGAGACCTGGGGTGTATGTAAGCTATGCAAACAGTTTACTGACTGAGCTACTGACTCAGCCTCAGATTCTATGTGTGTAAGTGTGTAAGCTACTGCAGTTAAAAATACAAAAGATTAAGCAGAATATTTCAATAGTTTAAATGCAACCTGATCTTTCCATGAACATTTATTATCACTCACCAAACTCAGACACACTGGAAATAATTAGATACAGTTGAAAGATTTAGCTTCTAAGATCTCTGTTTTGTTTTCATGAAACTCTGAAAAGAGATTTCTTTGACAGCTTCTCTACAGCAATATTTTTACGTGATTGTTTAAATGGTGGTTACTGCAATTAGTGTCTTCTTTGTATATTTTGAAAGTTTTGGGCAAATGTGTTTGCTTCACAGAATCTGGTACTTTGGAGTTTCAGCCAAAATAATGTCAACACATTTATATTTTAAGTTAATTTTCTTGGTCCTTGGGAAAGCTAACTTATTCATACATTAAAACCATTCTTTTCACAGTTGCTCTTTCGTACTTGACCTGGGTTGTCTTAGAATGATAAGCTGCCCCACCTCACTCCCATCTTTACAACATTACACCCCCACACTCTACATTTTCTATTTTACCAGATAGAACATAACTATTAATGTTTCCTAAAAAAATTTTCAATAATTATCATAATCTTGTACTTGGTAAGATACCTAATGCTTATTTTTATAATATTAAGAACATGGAACAATCATATCTAATGGGAAAGACAAAAGTCATAAACCCAGAGCAGTTGCTTGACATCTGGCCCACATGATGGCTGCCCTGCCATCTCTGAGTTTCATATCCATCTGTTGCATACTTGGGGGACTTTTCATATTTGTACAATTTGCGGATAGTAGACTGATATAAAATATCTTGTTAATAATTTATGCCTTCTCCCAGTGGTACCACTCCTAAGCTTTCCTAGGACAGTTCTTAACATATTACCACTCCAGCTTTTAGGTAGATACTCTTATCTCCTTCAAGGTCTCCTTACACCTTGAAAATTGTGACACACATAGGGAAGGCAGAAGACATTTTGAAACATCTGTCCCTGTACTTACTGAGGAACAAGGCAATCAAAACAAAGTAATGGTAAAATGGTTGACAGGGTTAGGTGGGCTAGAGGGATTGGCCACAGATCAGATTGCAAACTTCTTCCCACTAATCACTCAGGCAATTGCCTGGCATATACAATAAGGTTAGATTAGCAGAAGTTACCTCACTCCTACACAGAGACTTATATTGGTGAGTAAAATAATAATGTAGAAAGATGATAAAAGAATTACATATCAAGGTCAACCTTTTCAAAACAAAGTTAGTACTTACAGTACCATTACAATATCATATGACCAAAGAATGAATGAATGTCAGGATTAGATATATAAACAAATTATATAGAGATACAAAATGTATGCATTATCTTAGGACAGAATTTAAATAATAACTGCAGGCAGCAGTTTTGGCTTGAGGATTTTTCTTCAGCACTCCAAGCATTAAGAGTTAATGATAGAGCAATAGGCCAGGTCTGGTTTAGGGCCCTGCATGACCTTTCCCTGTTCTCTGAGCCATAAGGCAAGGCCTGTGGTCGCTGGCTGCACATTCTGTGCTCCACACTAAGTTCCAGTAAGTTTCTGGCTTTTTGTCTGTGGGGGTTAGAGGAGCAAGTTTAAGTTGTTTACCCCAAGTTAGTAATTTTCCAGCTATCTGGGGAATTTCCACTGTGCTCTGTCCTGGGTATTTAAGCCTGACCTCCTAGTTTCAATAAACAGCATTTTTGCACAAATGACCCAAGTCTCTTGTGTCATTAATCTCCAGGCCCGTGCTTGAGACACTGATAACCCGGGTAGTGCAGGGGCTACAGGTCAAGGCATTTGTATTCCATTGTGGAAATTGTTGACACACAGTGACAGAGGGTCCAACAGCATAATGCCCTGGCCTTTAAGGATATTAAACAACTAAAGGAAGTGGTCATGGCCTATGGATCCCAGGCCCCTTTTACAATGGTGTTGGTGAAATGCTTTGTAAGTCTGAATCTTACTCCTAGTGATTGGATGCAGCTGTGTAGAGCCTGCCTTGATTTTGCCCCCATTGCAATTATGAATGCCACATATTTTAATGGAACTGCCAGATGGAAAGAGTCTGATTATTTTGAGTCATCTTTAAATTTTTCTGTTTTTCCCAAGGGTAAAAATAGCACTTAAGGAAGGGTTTGCCTTATCCTTTCTTTCTCTTTTGTGGTAATAAATGATCTTCCTAATGTGCCTGGAGTTTTGAACTGTTATGAACAGGAGAGTCACCTGAAGAGCTGCTGGGAATCTGAAAGAATGGCCGCGGTGGTTCATGTGCCTGGAGGAGTCCTGCTGCCAGTAAATGTCTCTAGTGATGATCAGCTCAGCTTACATCAACCCAAGAGTGATTTTGGGATTCCTGGGTCCTTGTTATGACCATTGCATTGGCTGCCACTGAGGCCACTGCTGCAGTCATTGCCCTGAGTCAAATTGCTGCAGTGGAAAGCACAGTTGATATCCTCCCTAGGTAGGTATCAAATGCCCTGACCACTCAGAATGATATTTGTACTCATGTTCATAAGGGGATACTCTAACTTGTTTCCCTTCTTTTCATTATATTTGTGTCTCCACTGCTAAGGTGACCTTGACTATTACACTCAGAGAACTTAATGAAGACATATGTGGCCCTTGGAGCATGCAGGGTTTTTTTTGTTGTTGTTGTTTGTTTGTTTGTTTGTTTTTAATTTAGCTCAAAGAGTGGCTCATGATATTACTTTACATAGCAATACTTGTGTGCCACCCATGAGTGTAAAACTTTACTAAATGCCTTCACTTTGTAGGCAGACTTATTAGGGACTGTGCTGGCACTCTTTCTTTGTGGGTGCTTCTTTGTGCAGGAGGCAATATCCCGATGCCGTACTTAAAGCACTAGCATAGAACCAGACTCAGGTCAGATTCGCCACACAACAGGTGTTTCTTTTTCTGGCTCAAGAAAAGCATGATGTTCAGGCATGGCTAAGCTTGACCAAAAGTGACTAATGAGTCAAAGATGGGTAAGGCCTTTGGGGGATAACCTCAACCTAAGACAGGATGTGTGTTTTGTAACCTGGGTGCCATCCCATGATGGGTAAGAGGTTCTGACATCTGGGCCACCTAAGACAGGCCTAGTCATTTAAACAAAAAAAAGGAGGACAAGCTAATCTGGATATTTTGTTTTGGTCTAGTGTCCTTGTAGCCACAAAAGCTACTATCCTGAAAATAGATGGTCATATGCATCTAGATTCTTAAAGTTTGGGTTATGGGGTTAATGAGCAAATAATTGTTATAAGGAAGATCTACTGATCAATGACAACCTTAAGGAAAATGATTATAAAAGATAATTCTGTTCTGTCACAGTTTATCAATGATGACTAAAAAATATCCAAGAGGAATTGAAACAGATGTCCAAAAACAAAAACAATATAACCTGTGTTTTAAAACAACATAAATCTATCCATGCTTACTGATTTAAGTATAAATAAATAAACACTCTGGCTGCTATTCTGTCAGATTGCAAGATTCTCCCAACCATCATACTAGGCACACTTTTTTCCTTGCTAACTCCTTACTTCCTCTCTGGGGCATGTCCACTGCTGGGGTTGGCTCTGAGCAGAAACACATCAGTGACTCATAAGTGGTTGTACCATGCTGAGCTGACCTACCTTGGGACTTCTTGCCCTTTTGAGAAGGGGATTAGGGATGGGATAGGGGGAGGCTGAAGGCAGACTGGGAGGGACTGGGAATAGGGAAGGATGGGTGAGCAGGGGGATACATGGGAAAAAAAGACCTTTTTTAAATAAAAAAAAAATTGATGACTTATTTGTTTCTCACATTGCAGATTGTGAAAGAACTTCTAAATTAAAACCAATATTAGGTAAAATAAACAAAACAGCAAATGACACTTTTGGCTCACTATCGATGAGCCTCAAGGAAAAGTAAAACCACTTTTATAGCATCTCTCATCTAGGTCTGGAATGATTCTCTTCATTAAAAAAAAAAAGGCATTGAACTGTAAAGAAGAAATACATGTTGATCTTGTAAACATAGGTAACTAAAATTAAAGTTAAGAATAAGGCTTGCCACAAGAAACTTACATTTCCTAATAACTTATTATGTGTAAAAAAATTCTCTTCTTCCTTTTTTCACTGCCCCATCCCTTTTGCTTTCTTTCTTACCTCACATTCATTAGTTTTTTTGCCTATATATATATATATATATATATATATATATACATATCCTTTTCATTCATAGAAACTGTGTCTACAGTCTCTCATATGCCATTAAGGCACTTTACCACTTAGCAAACCAGACCCTTCAAAATAATTTTATAGATTGGAAAATTTAATGTCATGAATAAAATGTAACTTCAAAGTCATACAGGCTATAAATGTTTAATAATAGAGAGAAACTAAAATTTTTTACATTTTAGTTCAGGTGCATGTCAAAAACTTCATGTTGTAATGAATAGTATTCATGGTAAATTTTGTCATATAAATTTGTAATTTTTTTAGTTCTTTTTATTATTATAGTTCTGGGAAACTTTAGCAAAGAAGCTACAACTGAAATCAGGCTAGAAGCAACATATACACTAAAACACTCCTGTTGAATTTTAGTATACTTTTTCATGGTAAGATACCTAACATCATAATTCCTCCTATTAAATAACTACTTATGGCTGAGATAAAAGTCATTTATTGCTGGAGTACTGCATAACTTATACAAGATCCTGTTCCAAGTAAGGATGTTCTTGGGATTTTTACGTTTTTAAAAATGGTGCAATAGATAGTAAAAATGCAATATGCTTGCCTCTGAGGACAAAATTATAAAATATTTATATTAATATAATATATGTACTGCATATAAATTAATATCATACTCATTAATTTTGATATTTCTTGTTATAAAGTTATATTTGATATTAGCATGTAAAAGTTGCTATAAGTCAAAAGTGAAAAACGTTTTTGTTGTATAATTATTTTATCTTAATAAGAACTAACATGAAAAACACAAAGAAGAAATAGTTTACCACTTTTCCTATGTTCTATTTATTAAAGAAAATTATTTCTTTTTTAACATATAAATTTATATTAATAGATTTGTCATTGAGAGATGCCTGATGAAGATTATTTCTTAATTTATAGTTGTAAGAACATATACTTTTGAATTATGAAATATGTAATGACTAAAACTGCACACATTGTGTTATATAGTGATTTTTTTGAAGAAATTAAAATCATAAATGGAAACTATCTCACCTTTATCCACTATACCACAAAATGTTTCACTGTGTTGAACAATACTTGTCAACCACTGCTAATGCAGTGACCCTTTAATATACTTCTTCATATTGTGATAACCTGAATTAATAAAATTATTTTTCTTGCCACTTCATGACCATAATTTTGCTATTGTTATGAATCATAATAAATGCTTTTGGAGACAGAGATTTGAGAAAGGGTTCACTACCCACAGGTTGAAAACTTCTATTGCAGAAAATGAAATTTTGGAATATTTCAGGACTAGGAAATGTACTTGAGGGAATCAGTGAATTCTATATGTACAGCAGAGAATCTCTTTAAAGGGCAGACATGTGTCTATTAAAAGAGGAGTAACAGATGGAACCCATGTCTGACAATGTTTTGGTAGCTATGAACCTTAGCCTAGGTAGGCCATGGGCCTTGGAGAAAACTAAATACTATTGTTCTTCTAAAGAAACATAGCATTAAATTGACACCTAACAGGATTCTGCTATGACCATCAATTAGTGTATTCTTAGTCATCATCAGAAAAGTCTCCCCTTGCTGCAGATGGGGACTACCATAGTGACTCACAACTATGTAGAGACTGAGATTTTTAGAACACCCATATGAATCTGTATAATGGGTAATCAGGATTTATTAAGATATAAATTTGTGAATATACTCATGAATACACAACCAAGTGAAGAGCTGCAGCTGTTCTCTGTTCTGCCAGGGAGAGAATGCACCTGGCCATGTGGTGTCTGATCACAGTAAGAGAGTGGATGACTCCTCTTCTTTCCTTTTAAGAGGTAACACAGCAGGCATGAAGCATTATCCCTGTCAGCCTGGATAGCCTAAGGTCATGGGCAGAGCAAATACCCAGTATAGAGTCCTTTTAAACAATATAAAACAACTATAAACTATCATTTGTGATGCTTATATATTAAAAGATGGAAGCCTTAGTTATAGTGTTGTCAGAGTACTAGAGAATTTATCCTTAATGAAAATTAGCTGTGGCTCTTCCAGTAATTATCAGCTACAAATAGTTTCCTAGCTAGGTAGGCCACTACACATCTACATAACTTTCTATTCTGAAATTTAGACTGGCTTGAGCCTATCCTGGTCTTATTTATGCTATCTCAAATACTGTTAATTCATATATCCAAATGACTTGCTTTGTTCAGAAAACAGTCTCATTATTGTCATCCACCACTTATAGCGTCTTTATGTTACCTCTAATTACAATAATACCTGAGCCTTGGCAGGAAGGGTATAATATAAAAACCCCAATAAGAGTGAAACATTTCGCAGTTTCTTTTTCTGTGTTCCTTGACCAGTGTGGGTCTCTGTATTACCTCTTATTGTAAAAATAAACTTCTGTGATGAGGGTTAAGAGATGCACAAAACTGAGTAGAACAATAAATCTTCAAGCACCAGCTTAATGTTACCATTAAGTGTAGCAATACTTTATTTTCTGGAGCCTAGAACTGGTCTAGCCACAGGTTCTTCGCCCTAATAATATGCAAATAAGGTTTCAACTTGTGTTATAAGTTTTAAATCTAACCAGACTGTGATTGGTTTCTCCAATGACATTGGTGCAACTATTGAACCACATGTCTTGCCAAGCTATTAACTGACAATTTGTAACATCATGTTAAAACTATGTATAGTTTAGGATTTATAGTGTCTAGGATTATAAAAGATAATAAATAAAGATGACAGTTCCAGCTTGATATTTCCATGTTCTATAATTTAAAGTATGTGATGTCATCAGTAATAAAGACTGACCCATAGAATTCTAGAGAGTAACTAGGAGCATTGGCAATAGACTATAATATTTAGAGGTTTATGAGAGTTTAGTTTTGAACTAGTTTTTTTTTCCTCTGATATTTCAGACAGATTTTACTGAATATACAATATATCACCACAGATTCTAGTGTAGTGTTTTTATGAGATTTCTGTGTGTGCAAACAAGTGGGTTATTGTTTCTTTGCTTGGTCTCTTTAGATTCTGTTTTGTCCAATTCTAAAATTTTGTTTTTGTTTTATTTTATTATCTCTTAGAAACATACTTGTTTTCTAATGTGAGCCAGAAAGGAAAGAATATTTCTGTTGTGTGATATTTTGTTTGTGTTCTGACAATTAAAGCTTGCCTAGAGATCTGAGAAGTAAATGAGTAGCCATAGTTACTTCTTATCTCTCTGAATCCTACCAAAAGAGACAAAATCCTGTTTCTATGCAGCTCATATTCCTTTCATTTTTGTGCTATGATCAAAAACATGAACCTCCCAAGTACTGGCAATAGAGGTGTTCACCACCACCACCCAGCTCAGCACTATGGTTAACTAGTGGCTAGCACCACCCTTTGATCTCCAAGTAAGCTTTATTTGTTAGAACTCAAAAGAATATCACACAACATATCTCCCTTTTTGTCTAAATACAACAAGTACCATAAATATAGCAAGAATTATATTAACAATGTCTAGTTCATTTGCATTTGACACATTTAGAGAAAGTATTCCATTATCTATCTTATCTTGGTGCATCTAAACTGTTGTACCTAATTTACTTTATTTTTTATTATTTTTATTATTATGAATAAAGAAGTCACATTTTCTATCCTTGTATATCCTTATTCAAGGTCCCTTCCCCCTCCCACCACATCAGGTCATTCTTTCTTCTCCACATCTCCCCATCTCCTCCATGGGCAGGCAGTTCCAAGGTCCCAAGGTCCCAAGGTCCCAATATTGCTTAATTCAGCTTGGATCCCACTCCCCCTAGAGGAACACCTGACTCAGTCTTGATGTTGGGGGAAGAAAACTGGATTTGCCAGGAGTGGAGACTGAACTAAGTTTTGAACTACCTTTCATCTCCCTTGTATTTTGTTCATTGTATTGTGCTGTCTAGTGGGGGAGCATTATTGCCACATAATAGAGTACTTTTATTTAAACTTTGTGGGTTTGTTGAATATTTTAGAACGTTTCTACAGAAGTAGATTTCTAAGTCACTAGTGATATATATTTCTTCCCATATTCTTTCATCAACCCTCTCTTCATATGCTCCACTTTTCTATCAAACACTCTTTATACTGTTAATCCTATTTAACATTTAATAACAATGTTTCTATACCCCTGACTATGAAATTTCACCTTCCACCCCAATGTCTACCTTACTAATTTTGTTGTATCTATAAATATTCCAGAAGGAACACATATATCTGAAGATTCAAAACTAACATTTACAAATGAAAATATTTTACCTCATCTTTCTTGATCTCAGTTGCATCATTCAGAATGATTGTTTGGATCTCCATCCACTCACATGAATTTCACAATTTAATTTTCTTGACAGCTGAATAATAATACTACATTGTGTAAACATGCCACATTTTAATTATCTACTCACTAGTTGAGAAGAATCTAATTTTTTTTTTAATCCTGGCTTTCGTGAATACAATAGCATTGAACATGGGTAGATATTTCTAAACTACAATCTATGGCTGTGGTATCATGCTTTTGTACACTGTCAATATTTGGCACTGTAAATATTGGTTTCATAAAAAACTGACTAGCCCAAAGCTAGGCAGATAGAAATTAGAAGTGGGACAACCCAGTAAAGAGAAATTTGGGAAGAGGAAGATCAGAGGACAAGCCAGTGAGGAGCAGAAAAAAAAAAAAAAAAAAAAAAAAAAGAATGCTGCACTGAAGCAAAGGTACCAAGACCAAGCTGTGTGGCTGAGCATAGATGTAATATTGGGTTAGTTTAAGAGTAAAAGTTAGCAAGTAATAAGCCTGTGCTATAGGATAAATGGCTTATAATTAATATAAAGCTTTGTGTAATTTTGGGGTCTAAATGGCAGCACGACCAGCCAGATTGAATGGAGAAACTTCTGATTACATCATAGAGTGCATTCCCATATGTCTAAGTGTGGTATAGTTTGGTAGATCTATTTATGACTTTTGGAGGGTCTTCCACACTGATTCTTACAGTGGCTGTACTGGTTTGCACTCCCACCATAATTAGCTCACTTCTTCCCTCACATCCATAGGAGGAATTGCCATCATTATTTTTTCTCATCCACTATTAATCAGGGTAGAGTGAGAGCTCAACGTTTTAAATTGTTTGGTACTGAAAACTAGAATGTTGGACATTTAAAAATATGATCCAGAACCATTCATATTTCATCTTTTGCTAACTGTTTGTTTAGGTCTTTGCCTTATTTTTAACTAGGTTGTTTTATTGAAATCCAGTGTTTGGTGTCTTTATATAGTCTAGATACTAACATTATGCATAATTAATATCTTTCTTTCTCATTCTATAGGCTGCAGTTTCACTCAAATAATAATGTTTTCTTTAGCTGCACATATTTATTTATTACAGTTTTTATTTACAGTTATTATTTACAGTTTCATTAGGTCCATTCATTAATTATTGTTCTTCTTGATCTACTAAGCCTTGTTTAAAAATATTTTTAGTGTCTTTAAGTTAACAATGTTCATTATCTATCAGATTTGGTTTTGACATTAATTTCCCATAGTTTTCAAATTAGATATCATCATTGTATTAGTTGGGGTTGCTATTTCTAGAATAAAACATGAGTATAAGCAAATTGAAAAAAAAATGGACTTTTTTGGATTACACTTTCAAACTGTAGTTCATCATTGAAGGAATTTAGGACAGGAACTCAGGAAGGGCTAGAATCTAAAAACAAAAGCTGATGCAGAATTTATAGCGGAGTTCTGTTTACTCTCTCACTTTTCATGGCTTGCTCATCCTGCTTAACTATAGAACACAGTACAACCTGAACAGAGACAGCACCACCACAATGGGCTGACTTTCCCTACATCAACCACTAAGAAAATGCCCCCACAGGGTTGCATACAGCCCAGAAGCATTTTTTTTCTTTTTTTTCTGGCAAAATTAAATAAAAATTTATTGAATGTTATAAGGTGGAAAATAAATTTTTTAAAATAAAAGGAATAGAGAAATAAAAAGTTGTATAAATATTGACAGTCTAGAAAGACTTGTTAGAGAAACTGTCATGGAATGAAGATCAGAAAGAAATGGGATACAGGCTTCAGACACACATTTTAGGCTGATGAAACAGCAGGAGGCAAAGGCCCCTGGTAACGGAACAGCCTTGACGTGTTTCTGGGCAGCAAGAAAGTCAATGATGGTGCGCGAAGCCGTTGAGAGGAACACTAGTATTCGAAGTTAGATTTGTGGGGAAGAGGAAGCACAATCAGAAAGCAATAGAAGTCATTCTAGCACATCACTTTACTCTGAACGAGATGGCAAGCCTTCAGAGCAGTGGTTCTCGAACTGTGGTTTACCACCTCTTTGGAGAACGAATGACCCTTTTATAGGTGTCACCTAAGAACATCAAGCACAGATAGTCACATGATGACTCACAACAGTAGCAAAATTACAATTAAGTCCAAACAAAAATAATCTTACGGCTGGAGGTCACCACAACATGAGAAAAGTTGAGAACCACTGCTTTACATGCTCAAACCAGGGCACTGATTGAGCGGTTATGCTTTCAATCTGCATGGTACGGAAATGCAATGGACACATATTATGCTGGAGCAATGCCTTGGCTTAGATGTTGAGAATATTTGTTGCTGTCAGCATTATTTGTAATAGCAAGAACCTGGAAACAACCCCTCAACTAAAGAATGGATTAACAAACTCTGGTACATGTTGTACATAATGGGGTACTACTCAGCAGTAAGAAAAAATGATATTCTAAAATTTGCAGGCAAATGGATGGATTTAGAGACTATCCTCCTCAGCGAGGTATCACAAACCCAGAAAGATAAGTAGGGAATGTATTCACTCATTAGTGAACTTTAAGCAAAAACAGAAAAAAGCAAAGCATGTCCAAGCTGCAAACCACAAACACTGAACAGCTTGGGATCTGAAACACCTTGGACTGACACCTTGGATCCCACTCCTCCTAGAGGAACACTTGACTCAGTCTTGAGGTTGTGGGGAGAAAACTGGATCTGCCAGGAGTGGAGGCTGAACTGAGCAATATTGGGACCTTGGAATCTCCTGCCCATGCTGGGGAAGAGATGGGGAGTTGTGGAGAAGAGAGAGTGACCTGATGTGGTGGAAGGGACCTTGAATAAGGATGTACACGGATAAAAAATGTGACTTCTTTATTCATAATAAAAAAGAAAGAAAGAAAGAAAGAAAAAAAGAACCTGCATCAGGTTGCATCCACAGAGCCGATGACAAACGTTTGTAATTCTGTTTCCAACGAATTAATGTATTGTTATTGTTGGACCTCAGAGGCAACAGGAACACACGTGATGTACAGAAAAACACTTGGCCCTATCTCTTATAAACATGATAGTAATAAATTTGGAGCTGGAGAGAGGACTCAGCAGTTAAGAGCACTTGCTTATCTTTCAAAGGACAGAGGTTCAACTCCTAGTGCCCACATGGTAACTTACAGCTACCTGTAACTAAATCTAGTTCCAAGGGATTTGTCCAACACAGGTACTAATGTCTCAACAATAGACTCTGCTTAAAGTTTGGACTCAAGTGTACCCTACCCCATAAAGGCTTATGTTTTAAGAGCTTGCTCATAGAGAAAAGTTCTTTTTTTTATTTTTATAGAATAAAGTCTCATTTTTTTTTATCCATGTATCCCCTTATTCATACTCCCTTCCCTCTCTTGATCCCCCTGGTCAGTCTCTCTTCTCCTCAGGTCCTCTCCTCTCAGATGAGTTTAGCTTATGTCAAGTTGATATAAAACAATTCAGCACAATAGTATATCTATTTTTTTCTATTTTTTTGTGTGTACATTTTTGAGGATACAAGTGCATGTGTTTATATAGAGGAGTATGAACATGTGTCAACTTGCAGAAGGAGGCCAGAAGCCAATCCTTGGTATTGTTCATCAGGAGCCAGCTACATTGCTCTTTGAGACAGAAAGTTGTCCATTCAGTTAGGATGGCTAGCCCTTAAGTCCAAGTAATCTAATTGTCTCCACATTCTTAATGCTGAAATCACTGTGTAAACTATCATCATACCTGGCTTTAGTAGGGTTCTAGATATCAAATTCAGGTCCTCAAACTTGTACATTGAGCACGTCAATCCCTGAGTTGTATGCCTACCTTTTAATTTTGTTATATGTTTATAATTTCCATTATGAGGCAATTTTTAAGCTTTTCTAAAAAAAAATCTCCTTTTGTTCCTTTTAATGTTATGGTAGCAATAAATTTCACTTATTACTTCCAGAATTGAGCACTTAAGTGTGGTAATGAATATTTACATATTCTTGAAAAGATGGTTTCCTTGCAAGTTCTCATATATCTCATTTGTGAATGAGAATCTCAACATTAGGGATTTCTCTTGGCATAATTCTGTGCCAATCAAATGTTTTCAGAAATGATCGTGCATCACTTTTTACTAAATGACTGTCAAAGCTGACATGTCTTTGGCTTTACTCTGAAAAGTTCCTAGATGTAATAGCTGTGATTATAATACTTCAAATCCATACTTACACATTCAAATATTCAAATAATATTTAATCTTAAATATGGTGCTTAGCAGGTGTACAAAGTGACAACAGCACAGGTTGTTGCAAGAATGTGAATGGTGACATGTGGCAGTACGTTATTTCTAGTTTTCATTTCTGTGTGGCATTTGTAGAAGTACATAGGGGACAGTGTGCAGAACTCAGCCCTTACATTAAAATAAAAGTATAGAAATCAAAGATTATAAAGCTTGTTATATATAGCAGAGAGCTCCCTGGTTTTTTTTTTTTTTTTTTTTTTTTGCAATGCAATTAAAGCAAGTATCAGTGTCCAAAATCCCTTTGCATTGCAGTAAAGTATTCTTTAATTGACCAGTAAATCCATTTTAGTTGGACAATTTCTTTTGTCCTTTCTGTTTTTGTGTTAGACTCTGTAGGATTTAGGATGTTTTACTGTATCTATTATTTTAGTATTCTTTTCAACTAAAATTCTGTAATATGTACAACTCATAAATAAGTTTATTAGTGGAAATAGGAAATCCAAATGTAAGTACTCATATGCTCTTGAAATTAAGGAACTACTTTGCCTACCCATAGAGTTATTGAAATTTCATAATAGCAATTGGAAAGATAAGCATGGTGTCACTCACTTTCAAACTGAGGAAATTGAAAACAGAATATTTGCGAAGAACTACTGTACCTAAACACAATTTCCTTAGAAATAAGGGGCTACAATGTAGCAACAATATATATATGTCATTATATACTACTTTTCCATTTGTCCAGTAAGTTATGTAAAATTCAAGATGAAATACACTAATAACAAAGTTTATATATATATAATGTATATAGTGCATGATATTAAATATATACAAAAATAATTTCCCAATTATATTATGGTATTTGAAAGTTATAGATATAGTTTATATTATCCCAAAGATCTAAATCCAGGTATAATAATACCATTTATATTAACCTCTATATTGCCACATTTATAGCCTATTCTGTGCTAATTGTTTTATTAATTATGCATATTTTTCATATGTACTATTCTAGAATGACTTTGAATTTAGCCCATCATATGTTATTCAACTATTATTTCAACAGTTATGAGAACATTTTAGAAAGTTTTATAATTTCTCAATCTTTCTAGGTCAGAAGGACTTTATTGGTGACTGCATTTTTTTTCCAGAGGTACCAATTTGAACACAGAAGCCTTCAAATATTAACAAGGAAACAATCTCTAATCAGTTCACCTGAAAAAACAATTTGCATATCCGTGTAATTTATGTATTTTCTTCTACTAGGAGGGTCACCATGATATAACTATTGCCAACACATAAACATTTAGTTTTCAAAACCTTCATTGTATTTACTGGTACCATAATTCACCTAGAGGAGTAAAGTTCAGTACTCCTCAATGCATGATATTCCCAGCCCTGTTTTCCTTCTATGTATAAGACTGCTTCCAGAGTCATTGTTTTCATTAGTTTTATGGCTGCCATTTGAAGAGCTACTGTGCTGTGGGAGCTATTGGTACAAATCAACCACTGTAAAATTTTATTGCATTTTATTATTGCGTAAGTGTTATGCCAATAACCATATTGAAAGAAAACTATTGGTGTTTAACATGTAACAAATCCCAAGCATAATGTGATTTGAAACCTTCATTTAATGCATGAGTAAACATCATTTCACAGACACAGCTGATTTGAGAAAAAAACCAGCTCAATTTTATTTATGATAAAAAAATGCACTGATAAAAAAGATATGTTCAATCTATTATCTGGAGTCATATCTGTCATTGAAATGGAAATAAGAGGTTCATGCATAAAAATAGAGCAGAGAAAGCATGGCAAGGCTATAGAAATTCAATCACAGTAAAACACACATTATTTTGACGTTTTAAATAGATCATGTTAAGCTTTTCTTTCTTTTTTCTGTCTAGCAGAATTTACTAAAATGAGAAAGAAAGCATTCACATGGTTCAGAGGCAAAACTTCATTATGCAATCTTTTCAATTCCTTTGAGAATCACTGATCTCAGATTGTTTTGATTTTTGCACTTATGTGGTGCTAATAAATGCATCTCAGTCAATGATTCATGCCCTAGATTTAAGAATTTTACATTTCTTGTGATTGAGAAGTGAGAGAAGCATAGAGTGATTTAATTACATCACACTCAATCATTCTAATAGCAAAAGGAAAGTCAAATCCATAGTGATACAGCTGAGAATACTATATTATGATTGACTGAACCAGTCTCTTTCATGCCTTATAAGATATCATCTTGGATGCTTTCAGTTTAACAATCCATCACAAACAAGGTATTTTAAATTTTAGAAATTCATTGATTAGAAGAATAGTTTAAGCATTTTCAGAGGTGTCTATAACTTTGAAGATTTTTTTCAAGGGAAGTAAAGCAATTTCAATATACATGTTCAGGTTTTTCTTTCCAGTACATCAGGCTTCTCTGTAAAAGTTAAGAATTTTCTGTGGGGCAGGATGGGGGGGGGGTGCAGCTAGGGAATCAATGGGAGGAGGGAAGGGGAACTATAATTAATATGTAAAAGACAAGAACAAAAAAATCCCTAAAAACAAAACCAAACTTTTAAATTAAAAGAAAATGCCAAAAAAATGGGGGAGGGGGTTTAGAAGTGAATAATGTTCCTTTCAAATGCTGAAGGATGTGTATAATTTTAAAAAGCTACCTCATTCATTATGAGATCCAGTGGAGTTAGGTACTTTACCTTTGTTTGATCAGTAGAAACTGCAATAGAAAAAAAGGAATTCTGAAAATTTAAATTTGATTCAGGGAAACTCATAGAAGTTCAAGAAAAAAATTATTATTTTTATTAAATGCTTGAAAACATCAGCTACTAATAGGCATGCATGTCTCTCTCACCCCCCACCCAGTGTGGTGTGTGTGTGTGTGTGTGTGCCTCTTCAGTTGGTTGTGTGTATTTGTTATGTGTTGACATGCATGTCATTATAGTAGATCGGTGTTGGTCCCTCCCTTTTATTTGAATAGTAGCTCCTGCTGTTTTCTGACACTCAAGGGATTCTTTAGTCTTTGAAATCATTGATTAACCTCTCTCTATTTTTTGAGTTATCATAGGAGCATTGTGATCACAGTCCAAGCCTTTGCATATGTAGATGTTGGTCTAGACACTTGGATTTTTATGCCTGTATGGCAAGTATGCAGGGCAGTGAGTCTTCTTTTCAGGGTCAAATACTGATTACCTAAATGCCAGTGTAATTTGTAACAACATGCCTCTTCAATCTTTCTTTTTCATTTGAGTCAAATATAATAGTGATGAGTCAGACAAGGGATAAAGTCAAAATCATAACTAAGTGAAAGCCAATGTTGTAGAATGCATCATGTGTTTGGTGGAGTCATTCAAATGTTACATTAATTTTTCCACTTCATTTAACTATTCATGTGATCTCAAGAGAGGAGTCAGAGATCATTGCTTATCCTCTCTGTGAGAGAAAATGAAAAGTTTTCTCATGGGGAAATAATCATCATGTGCTATCTTTATTAGCTTATCTAATTAATCTTATCTTATTTTTAAGCCTTTCTAATATTATTAACATAGATAATGCTCCCTTTTCCTTGCCTCTAAAATCAATGTGCCCAAGATATAACAGGAATAACGTGGTTAAAAACATGTAACTAAATTTCAGTTACAATTCTTTCCTTTGAAATAAAGACAAGTAGCTACAAATAAGTTGAGACTCATCACTGGGAGATAGAAACAAAAGATGAAATTCTCAATAGCAAGGACCTGCCTTATATTAATGACATAAAGGTTAGTCTAGCAAAGAACAAGAAGAAACAATTCATGCAGGAGATTTTGTACCATTCAAGTTAGGAAACAATAAAGAAAAGAGGATTCTGAATGGTGATGAAGTACAAGAAAGACACTCTATAATATAAGATTAACTGTTTACTACATATACAATAAACAGATGTAAACATGACTAATTAAATAAAAGAAGGAGAAAAATGCTGGGAACAGTGTTTTAGTATTTGTTTTTAATTTAAATATCTGTAAAGCCAAGGGTACATGTCTCAAGGCATTCAAATATTTAGGTCTACAAATAAAAGATAAAAACATACAGATATAATGATTTTCTGTATGTGAGTAAAAATAACCACAGGAGAACACTACAAATAATGTACAAAGAATTATAAAAGAAAACATAGAGGTCCATATTATTGCTTCATTTGACCATGGTGCTAGAAAACAAATCTCTATTACATTTATACAAAACAATGCATTTGCTGTGAACAATTTTCTTTTGGAAGAATTCGGTCAATAGGTTCGGAGATTTGACATAAGAAGAGATTGATAATAACTTCATTAGTATGTACATTAGCAAGTTGTCTCTGTAGGTCATTTCCCAAATCTGTATCTCACAGGTGGTCCTGAGGAAACTTTATGGCTCATGAAAAGAAACTAAAATTGAAAAATAAGTAAAATATATTTCTAGAGAGTGAAGGAAGTTGGTGAGAAAGAGATGGAAATTAAAAAGTTCAGAATATCTCAAAAGCATAATGAAAAATTGTGAAAGAGTAAAATTCACTAAAAAATTATTATCCAATCCTGAGTATAACAAACTTATGATCTTTTAAAAATTATAATCAAAATATCAACCCCGTAAAGACATAAAGGAGAATGATAGTACTGGAAGCTGGTGTGGAAATAGGGAAAACAAAATGGTGATCAAGTTACAAAGTATCAGTTAAGCATTAAATCATGATAAATTCCAAAATTTCTCAAAGAGCAAAATTTAAATATGATATGATATTTAGAAATATAAATATGATAAAAAGTTCGGATTCTAGATATGTCAATTAGATTAATTAAAACTTTCTAAGTATATACACACTTAAAGCAATTACATCATACTACACACAATGTGATATATGTCTATTAAAAAATTAGAAAGTGTGAATATTTAAATAATCAAAATTTCAAACTTTAAGGGGTAATTTTAAAGGCTGTGGAAAGTTTAGTTTGTAGTTAATAAAGCATGAGGTAATAATAGGCACTCAGGGTCTTGAACCAACTCTAACAAGGTTTTAACTATTATTTCATGCCTGACTTTTTATCTCCCATCCCGGGAAGAAATTTCTTCATAGGAAGTTAATACAAAATGATAAGGGTCTTCATAAGACATGCTCATTAAACATAACATGCTGCTTTAATGACTTAAACTGAGAATGTTCTTCTTATTTTGTTCATCAACCAGGAAAGAAAAAGTTGATCTGTGTAATTATTTTGTCTCTCTCCCTCTCCCCACACTTTTATATGTAAGAATGTCATGGAAAACTGGATTTATTCAATAGTCAAGGCATGAATGCATAATAGAGAGACAGAAAATGCTTCATAGTGCATGGCTCTTCCGTGCATTGTAGGAAGCCTACAGGTGTCTTTTATGCACAGAATATTTAGCCTCTTCATCAATTACAAACAACAATTACAAACACTGGCACAATCTGCTGGGAAAATATCTCTATAGGTCTAAGGAATACGTACGATAAAATTTCTATTAACATTTGAGAACCAATATTTTTGAAGTTGCAGCTAAAACATCTAAAAATCAAGACAAAATATCATTTAAAAATATCAAAAATTACATTTGACTGAAAACAGAAAATATGGTAAAAAAAATACAGACAGTTTTTTTCTTGTATGAATTTTAAGTGAGGGGCTCTATAATCTTCTGGTATCTATGGTTACATATGGATATGATATTAACTTCAGGGATCTTCCAGATTATTCCTTTGAGATCTCAGTTAACTATCACCACAATGTAACAATATAACTGTGCTGAGTTACTTTCTGTACCAAGCAGTCATCGGTATAATATCCTTTGTGTATGCATGCTAATCAGTCAAACCATGTACCCTTGGTGATCATTAGTGTCACTCAATACTTATGCCCCAGTGGCTCAATTTCAGTCACTACACAACCAACTATAAAAGGGCATACACATAGTCATACACATAAGTCCATCACTGATTGCAACAAGTCCAGTCTGACTTAAATGAAAGAGCTGAAGAATTTGGTATCAATGAGGTTGTGGTAAGGTGAATCCAGCTGTGTATTACACTAGAAGAATAATCAGGAAGAACAGTAAGGAAAGTCTTTTTTCTCCAATGCATTGGAATCTTCTCTTTTGTTTCTTCTTAGGCTTTAATCTACCATTTTCTTTAAGTCTCCCATCTCTGAGACTAGGCATTCACTTCATAGTTGCATATTTTACTGTTTTGTGTTTTGTTTTTTGTTTTTTTGCTTCCCTGTGTTCATGCTGTACTCCTTTTTTCTTCTAGAATCTTGAGGACTCACTTTTACAATTGACCTAGTGTTCCAGCAACTGCTTTTAACTCCTTCTCATCCACTATCAGATCAGTTCTAAGCTGTGTGGTAATAGTTATTAATCTCCTTTATTTTGAAACTTTCTTCTATGTTTGCTTCAGGATATGAACTTTAAAGTATACCAATGAGGTTAAATGCTGGCTCTGTTCAACAAAGTAAAAATCTGTAACCAAAATACATCTTGCATATACAAAGAACATTTTGTTGATTGTATTAGTTTAAAACTTTTGAATTTTGTCTAGCATAAGTGTTAATTTTATTCATGGTAATGTTTTTGAGTTTTATAGGTAATAGTTCATGATACACAATTATTTTTAATGCTAAATATTAAGAAATATGTGATTATTTATGTTAATAGGTTAGAAGATTTTCTAAATATTTCTTCATGGTATATATAAATTGTTTTTTGTTAAAAGACTATTGTTCGTCATGACCCTCTTTGTTTCTCTAAAGTGATATTATGTAAGCTAAGCATAATGCACTTTACAGTTGCTTATTTAAAATAACTGCATCATTGCACATAAATATCGATGTGATAATGCTTCTAAATATGCAATCTTATATTGATAATGGCCTTGATAATAAGGATTTTAAGCCCAATGAAATTGAAGCTTTATAAGCTACCAACGCATTTTCCTGTAATAATTTAGTCATTACATAATGTTATTCTTTCTATAATGCTTTTTATTTTATTAGCATAGAAAGCAAGTTTTCATAGAATAAAGGCTTGCAGTTTCTTTATGATTAAATCTATAACTCATTTAAAATGAATTGAAAAGTTTTTACTAAGGAGGTCTTGGAATATTAATTAATTATATATATTATTTCAAAATTTTTATATCTCAAATGTAGTGTAAGCTGGATATAATTGTACAAAAATGTCTGTATTTTTCTCAAATGAAAATTCAAGTGCTAACCAGAGAGATAATGTTGCTGGGATAGTGGCATCCATTTTGCAAATCAGTATATGTTGTTTTGAATAAGAAAACTATAATTTGATTTTATGAGCATTAAAATAATTTAGTCTGTTTTTATAGTGAATAATGAGATGTTTCATAAAATTATACTACACTCAGTCATACAAACATTCCTAAATTTTGCTCAAAATTATTTAGAAATAAAATGGTAGAAATTCAACAACCAATTATTATAAAGCAATGTGTTTATGGAAATGCCTACAAATATTATAGACTAAGTACAGACTTTTGAGAATGATTTCATAGTAGAGCCAGATGAAAGCAAAAAATGTTCAAATGATTGTTTAGATATTTTATCTTTTCTAAATATATTATTTAAACACACCTTTAAAACCATGATTCAAAGAGTAATAAATTTATTATAAATTATATTTCATCAAACCAAATTAAATTTATTAAAATTAAAGTAATTTCGTTAAGAGATTTAAAAAAGAATTAAGCAAATGATGTCCTTTAAAATTTGTAATTGCTCTGTAAAAAGTGAAGGATCCTTTAAACATAATTTTCTCCATTAATGAAGTTTATGAGTCATTTGCATAAAACTACTATATTATTAACATTATAAATATCATATTTAAATATTTGTGTAAAAGTTACCTCAAAGATGATTCCTAGTTGTATGAAATAGTATGACTAGAGCAAGAAAGCACTTTTAAAGTAAAGTAAAATACTTTCTTAAGTCATATGATATTGTGAAACATTATATTTACTTGATTTTTTCCTTAAATCTTCTAATATTTGTTAAAAAATTCCTGGAAATTTTCACAAAAATTAACAATCTCAAACTTTAAAATTAAAGGGTACATAAAATTAATATTATAATAACATAACATCTAAAAATGTTTTCATAATCTTAATGCACAAGTATATGTATTTGGAAATGTTCTCAATTACAGTTATTTATTTCATAAGATATAGTTTATTTATTTGCATCATAATAATAATATATATTGTCTAATCTTTTAGAAATGTTTGCATATTGAAGAAAATTTAAAATTATAGTTTTGGTTTTATAGACATATAAAGCTCATAATTTAATAATTTGCTAGTAACAGAAAAACCACTTAATATTCTAGTTATTTTTCATGTTATAGATGTGATACAAAGTGAATATATATTATAATTACAACACTTAAACAGAAATTTATGGAAAATTTATACTACTTTCAATTTTATCACCAAGAGAATATAAAATTAAAAATTAGTTTTCATACAAAGACTTGTAAATTCTGTATATGAGTATTATCTTCATTGTGCAAAAATGTTATAAAAATTGCAGGAAACAAAAATTACTTTGTTAGAAATTATTTTATATCAGAAACATTACAAAAAAAATCACCAATTTTATAAAAGAGTGTAAACAAGAGATGCTTGACAAGATAGGAGTTATTATGCACATATATAAAGAAAATTATATGCTCCAACAAAAAATAATTGACAGTTATCAGGAATTTGGTTATTGGTAGGTAGATAATCAACAGAATTTAAGAAAGCACATGTCTTAAGAAACAGCTCTTTAAAATTAAGTATAGTTTTAACTTTTATTTGAGGGCAGTAATGACAGTAATTATTTTCATAACAGTAAGAAAATTCTAATTAGAAAAAACTTAGTATGGTGAAAAGTTATCTAAACCTAATTTTGAAAAGTATATGTAAGATTTTATCACTTTATCTTGGTCACTCATTTTAATAATTTCTGAATCTGTGCATAATCAACTTGCCAAGTGTTCAAAGAAAGTTGCTGACACAGCCTATGAGAAATTCTAAATGTAAAATCTCCATGTTATACTGCTAATGGGAACCACTGAATAATTCAATGGCAATAATAATAAGCATGAAACTCTCTCCTGTAATCCTGAGTCATGATTCAGGGTAGTGATTCACCTTTCATAAAGTATATATTTTTTTTTGACTTGCAGAATAATTTGCTTTCACTTCATTCTTGCTGTCAAAAAGGAAAAAGGCAGCAGAGTAGGTATGAGGGTACCTGTGGAAGACTAGGGTTTCTTTCAGTGGTGGATGATCTGTGTTCTAAAATTGCAGGACAGGGTCACAGAAAGAATGAAGAGTTGATATCAATTCCCTGTTACAGAAGCTGGAATATGAAAGACAGCAGCTTGAAAAACAGATAATAGACTTTGCAGATGTCATCCAAACTGTCTTCTCCTTTATGTGCATGTATGCATCTCTGTGTATTCATCTCTTTGTGTGTGGTGTGTATTTCTCTGTGTAAATTTATGTATGTATGTTTGTGTGTATGTATCTCTGTGTATGCATCTCTCTCTGTGTGGTGTGTATTTCTCTGTGTAAATTTATGTATGTATGTTTGTGTGTATGTATCTCTGTGTGTGTTGTGTATATATGTCTGTGCTAGGATATTGCAGTATATAGAGACCACAAATTGATAAATGCCTTTCTTTTTTTTTAATGGCAATGTAGTTTTCTTTGATTTTTAAAAAATTAAACATAAATACACATAAATGTTATAAGAAACTGTGTAATAAAAATTTTAGAATTCTTTTTATGTGTTATCATACTTTCTTACATTAAGCACCAGATAAAGAAATATATTATAAATATAAACTTTTATTAAATAAAAACCTATATCAAATGACATTTTTTATAAAATTAATGAGGTTTTAAAATTAGAGCATAAGCAGATAGATTAGTCAGAAGTAAGTATGAACTGCTTTACACAGGGATCTAGTTCAGTTCCAAGCACTTAGACCAGGAAGCATATAAACTCTCATTATTCCATCTCCAGGAGACTAAAAACCCTATTCTGGCCTCTCTGAACATGCACACACACACACACACACACACACACACACAAACACCTAAATACGCATACACACAAATTCACATCCTCATTTTTAAAAAATAAAATAAATTTAATTAATTAGCTTAACTTATACAATGAATTTTTTAAATAATAATTTCTTTTATTATGAATAAAGTCATATTTTTTATCCATGTATCCCCTTGTTCAATCTCCCTTCCCCCTTCCACCCCTTCCAGTCACTTTCTCTTCTCCACATCACTTGAAGATTTTCCAATCAAACGGCCCTAAGAAACAAGCTGGTGTTGCAATTCTAACATCTAACAATGTAGACTGTAAACTAAAATCAATTAAAAGAGACCAAGATGGACATTACTTATTCATCTCAGGAAAAACTGGTCAAGAGGAGATTTCAATCATGAGTATTTATGCCCCTAATATAAGGGCACCTATCTATGTAAAAGAAACACTACTAAAGCTCAAATCCCACATCAATTCTCACACCCTAATAGTGGAAGATGTCAATACCCCACTTTCACCCTTGGATAGGTCAACCAGACACAGCCTCAACAGAGAAATAAGGAGTCTAACAGAGGTTATGATGCAAAGGGATTTAATAGATATTTACAGAAGCTTCCACCTAAATGCAAAGGAATATACATATTTCTCAGTATCACATGGAACTTTGTATAAAATTGACCACATAATTGGTCATAAAGCAAATATCAATACATACAAAAAATGGAAATAATCCCTTGTATCATATCAGACCACCAGGGCCTAAAGTTAGAGTTTAACAACATTAAAAAGTCACAGAAAACCTACCAACTCATGGAAACTAAATGTCACTCAACTGAACAACCTCTGGGTCAAGGAAGAAAATAAGAAAAAAATCAAAGTCTTCCCAGAATTTAACTAAAATAAATCCACAATGTACAAAAAATTGTGGGACATAATGAAAGCAGTTTTAAGAGGAAAATTCATAGCACTAGATGCCTATATGAAAAACCTTGAGAAATCCCACACTAGAGAACTAACAGCACAGCTGAAAGCCTTAGAACAATTAGAAGCAAACTCACCTAGAAGGAGTAGAGGGCAGGAAATAATCAGGAAGAACAGTCAGTGCTCTTAACCACTGAGCCATCTCTCCAGCCCCCTATGCCAATACAATAGTCCTAACTTCTGGAAAGGTTGTGTTATGATTCTTAATCACTATCTCCTTTTGAGATTGAATTCTGATTGACTTGTACAAAAATAGCAGGCACAAAATGTCAGCACATTACTAGAAGACATATTTTTAGTACTGATTGAAGTAAAAAGAACTCAAAAAAGAAACATAAATTTATAGATAAAATACAAACCAATTTAAATGACCTGAAAATCAAAATAAATTACGTAGAAAAATATCAAAGAGGAAAGGGAAATAATAACAAATAATGACATGTAGATTTACTAATTATAAAAGAGTGGCCATTATCTTAGACTTTCTCCTTATCTCTTAAAACTTAAATCATTTATATTAATCTACTGCCTCAAGTTATGGCATTATACAGCAGATGGCAATTGACAGTTCAGGTATCAATCAGATTAATATCTCTGAGGAAAGAACCTGTTTAACCAAGGCTTATGGGACCACAGACTGTGAACACTGTTGGTTCTGTATGTAATTTCACATGTGCAAAAACAGCTGTGGTATCTCTCCAGTATTAACACTGAATGGGCCACTGTAAAAAGGAAACTCACCATCTGTGCCGTTAAATTGTAAACTAATTGTAAACTTATTAGAGAAATGCCGTGCCTTGCTCTCACGCCCCACACCAGGAATTCAGCTCGCCACATTTGAGGAAGCACCAGATGGGCTCTCAGATAGCACCGGAATTCGTTAGCCGGGATGACTCCACTCCCCCCCCCCCCCCCCCCCCCCCCCCCCCCCCCCCCCGTAGAACTTCCCTTAAAAGCTCTGTAAGCCTTGGGCTGGGGTAGTTAGCTTCCCTTTTTCCTGGTGACCCACGGGCTCCTGTTCATTAAAGCTTTCTTTTGCTACCCGATATCGGCGTGAAGCTCTCTGTTTTGGGGCGCCGACTCTAACAACACTTTAATGAATAGTCTCATGTGATGTGTATATGTAATCTCATAATTATATCTCAATCTTAAGAGAAGATAACTCTGAAGATGGTCAAGAAGATGACTTTTCATTAAGCTGTGTAATTTTGATTAATAGAAATAATGCTAAAATATTTTTTTATAACTGAGGCTGATGTAAAAAAATAATATCAGCTACAAAGACAGCTTTTTACATGCAATTAGCTATTTGAGATGCCAGAGCAGATTCAGAACAGATTAGTTGCCTCTGCAAATGACATAAGATAAACCTTCACAGAAAATATACAAGGACACATTCCCAGGTGTCTATTTGTAAAACCTAAGTTAGACTCAAAGCAACCATGATTCCAGTTCCCCACCTGTAAAGTTTCATTTATGAGAACCTTATCCCTGCTCAAATTCCTCAGCAGCTTGTTGTCATACTTATTTATTACTCCATTCAAATTTTAAGTTTCTACATTGCTTTATTTTGAATGTATAAAGAGGAAGGTAGGACAGGAAAGAAGATGCTTGAGAGAGAGAGAAGATCTGGAAAAAAAATAAAGAGATTGATAATTAGCATTTGTATGAGTCTTATTTACATCCCTGTATTCTGAGGGCATTCTTTCTCTGATCCTAGAGCCATTTAGGGAGCTGGTCTCTAAGGCTCCAGTAATCTATGTTCTGTTATGTGGTCTTATCTGTCTTCTATCTTGTACTTCCTGATTCCTCCTTCTTTCTGAGACTTCTTTGTCTCTGGATGACCTGCCTAATCTTTTTCTATTTAGCTATTGACCTTTCAGCTCTGTATTAAATGAATTAGTAGGTGCCTTGGCAAAGACACATTTTTACAATGTAAACAAATATTCTGAAACAATAAAAGGTATTTAATTATAAGCAGTATTTTTAAAGAAATATATTCATGATAATTATTATCCAATTAATCTATAAAAAAGGCAACCAAGTAGGTCACCCAACTCTGAAAACTATTCTCCAATCCTCACATTATTTTCTTTTCATTATATGTATCACACTTAAGAAAATAAAAACAAACAAAAAGATATGAATCTTTGTTCAACCTCCAGGGTTATATATTCTTTGCACCCATGACATTATTCTAGGCTAAGGAAAAATTTCAAAATTTCCCATTATGGTTTGCTACTTTAACGCTTATAATTATTACCATTTTATCAAGCTGTAGAGTACCAAGAAACACAAAACCAAACTTGAACCTGGGCATAAAATATCCATAATGTATATTTTCTGATGGATCATGAAATGAAAATTTATAGGCCAATGTCAGGTTGTTTTCAGAAAATTATTGTAGATAGAGAAAGGAGAATTTATTTCAGAAGACTCAAAAGTGCACAGTCTCTTTGAAATGTGTGTGGAAAAATTAAAAATTATATCACAGCTTAATTCTTAGCTACTTTAATGAAAGTTTTAACTAAATACACATATTTAAATTTTTCAGCTTTTCCTATAGAGTGTCTTCAATATACAGTATCTTGTATATCACTTGTCCTAAGTCTTATTTTGAAATTTAACTACTACTGAAATTTTTCCTCAAAAAGTTTTGCCTCATCTCCTGATTCTCCAGCAGCTAGAATTAGGTCAGAATATGTAATTTTTTGTTTGTTTTATTCTTGTTGTTTAGAATTTTGTTGCAGAACACAGAAAATGGCAAACAATCTTCTTTCTACAGATGTGTTGAAATAAGATCCACAGCACACTAGAGTATAAGTTTCCTTTTTCTGGTGAGCTAGTAGCTTCAGAAAACATGCCTCCTATTGGCGTCTTTGAGAGTACTGAGTGCATTAAACTATCACATTGCCATTCTGTTAGTGACTAAATATGTAATACCATTCTTTTTCATACTTATGACTTGATCTTCATAAAGACAGAAAAATCCTGGAGTAAAAAACAGATTAAAGTGTAAAACTTTTTAGTAATAATTTAAATTCATATTATGAGGGTGATATGTCTAAAGAAGAATAATTCAAGAACTTGGACTACTGACTTCCACATTTAAAAAGAAACTGTCATATTCTGGCCAAAAAATTTGAAGCAAGAGAAAAAATTTTACCAAGTAAGGCACACTGACTTATAATTATTTAAGCTAATTTTTCTACTTATGTTTAAAAATATCTAGTTTTCTTGGAATACACTCCATGTAATTATATTTTTTTTTCTGAATCAAAGACTCTATATTGGTTATGCTGATTTGAGGTTGTACCAGAACACCATCATTATCAGTCAAATAAAGTATAAATAATAAGTCTTGGTAATAGAACCCTGGCTGTACTGCCAAAATCCTTGTGCTTTAGTATAAAATACATGTTTGAATTTTGAAATGTCACAGTGTGAGATGTCAAATATATAATTTTAAAGTATGTGAGACTGGAAAGAAAGTATCCAAAATTAAAAAGAAAATTTGCATTTAACTTTTCCTTTTATAGTAGTAAAGTTGAAAAAAATGATCTTTTGTGTTTGCACAAAAATTATATGTACATATTTACAAAGCAAAATAAAATTCTGTGGATTGTTTTATCTACTTAATTATATTAATTTCTAATTCTGTTGAATGACAATTATTACCTCGACTTTCACTGCTTTAGTATAATATAATATGAAGGCTTCTAAATTTGAATAGAGAAGAAAGAATACCTATGTTTTCACAATAGTATATCATTGACTACAAAGAACATTGAAAGCACTATTCAGAATTTACCAGACAGCAATACTATGATCACAAACACAATACCACCACCAACATAATCTCTTATCTGTGATATCCTATGAAATAATTTTAAAAAGCAAATCACATAGCCAATATAAAATGATTGAACTACCCATGTTAGGACTCCTTGCCCTCCTTGGGGAACAGATGGGGTAATGGGGCAGAGGGAGGCTGAGGGAGGACTGGGAGGGGTTGGAAGGCGGAAAGGAAGGGGAAACAATGATAGATATGGAAAAAATGTTTTGAATAAAAAATAATAAAGTGATGAGACAAGAAAAAACAAAAAACTCACCAATAATGACACACCACCTCTAGCAAGGGTGTACCTTCTAATATCTCTCCTAAATAATACTACCAAATGAGACCAAGTTCCCAAATACCTGAGCCGATGGAGGATATATTTAATTCAAACAACCATAGTAAATTTTATTAAGAGTTTGCAACTTTGGAAATAAAAAAAAATAATTTCATGACTGTGTTTATAAATTAGTATGTTAGGGCAAAGAGGAGAGAAAGCTGTTACTATCTGTACCATTCCCACGATTTATACACAGACACACTCAGCACATACTTACAAAAAAAAAAAAAAAACACTTTAAAAAATGTGTGTCTTAGAGTTGCACTTTGCAAATTTACCTTAGTAGATATTTGAGTAATAAGTGCATAAGGAAAGGGAATTAAAAATAATAAACTCTTTCCATATTACTGTAGTGTTCTTATTTAAAATTTAAACTATTTTATAGTAGTTGGGGCAGCTCTTGAATTTCTAATATTCTCATAATGAAGTTATGGCTTAAAATTGGGAAGAAAAACACATATAAATGACAATATAGATGTTTAGGCTATTGTAATTTTTTAATGGCTCATTGAAAACAACCTCATTTTGAAATTGTCAAACACCTAATTCTCTCTGTGCTTAGGGACTTAGTTTTATTCCTTTTCTACTACAATGTCATATTGTATTTCATAATCCTTATTTAAATCTCCAGGTGATCATTCTAAAGGGCATATGAGTCTGTTTATGGATTTCTGAATATATTTTTATAATTTTATTAGATTAAGTATTTGAGTGATATGATAATTGGTGTTAGGGTTTGAAGATACATTTTCACTATTTAAATTCTTTGTGCTGTTGCTGGTAACTTAATATGAACATCAACTACTTATTTGTGGTTGGAGTCCTATTTGCATATTCAGAAATGATAATTTCTGCTATTCTCAGAAATCCTGTAAGGACGGTATTTTTTAAACTTTATACCCAATATGGTTTTGAAATATGGTGATAACTGTTCTGTATGAGTTCTCTTAATTTTATATTTTCAATTTAAATCTCTTTACTCTCATTTCCCTTCATTTCATACTAATTATTATTAAAATTATCAGGCATTTTAAAATGATCACTATTACCTATCAATTTGTAATAATTTCCATGTTTTTAAATTTGAGAGATTTTCTTGATTTTGTCTTTCAGGTCTTTTATTATGTTAGCCTAATTAGACATATTCTTAAAGTATGTTAAGTCTAATTAATCTTTAATTACGGTCTCTTAAGTCTTTACTGTTCCCTATTTACCTACTATTCATTTTTTGTTTTCATTTTTTTACCTTTGAAGATAGTTTTTCCTCATAAAATATATTGTGATTATTGTTTCCTCTCTGATATATCCTGACTATAAATAGTTTCCCCTCACTCTATTCCTCCCAGTTTTGCTACCCACAGATTCACTTTCTTTTTATCTCTTATTAGAAAAGAACAGTATTCTAAGAAATTAAAGAATGACTATAACAAAATAAAGTATAAGGTTAAGCAAAAACTATCATATTGAAGTCCAACAACACAGCACAATGCAACAGAAGAAAGAGCAGCCCAAGAACAGGCACAAGAATCAGAGGCTCACTCATTTGTACACCCAGGAGTATCATAAAATTACTAAGATAAAATCTGTAATATATACATAGAGAATCTGGTGCAGACCTGCATAAGTTCTGTGCTTGCTGATTCAGGCTCAGTAAGTTATTATATGCCTTGATTAGTTGAATTGGAGAACCTTGCTCTAGGATTCTCCATTCCCTCTGGTTCTTACACTCTTTCTGCCTCCTCTTCTGCCAAATTCCCTGAGAACTGAGGTAAGAATTTTATGAAGACCTCCCATTTAAAGTCCCTTAGAGGGACTGGGGGGCTTTAATTTTCAAACCCTATACCTAGTGACATACTTCCTCCCACAAGGATGCACTAGTTAAAACTCCCAAAGCAGTGTCACCAAATGGAGATCATTAAGCAAATCTTGAAAGCTGTAGATAACATTCCTCATTTATACAACTACAGCATGGTCAATGAACATCACAAGAATGTAAAAGGGCACTGCCAATATAGATACTTCTATAAGTAAGTTTACAAGGACTCTCTGAATCTGATTATTTCCAATAAGCAGGTGCCTCATTAAAGATAGGTTAACAAGAATGAATTTTCTAAGGCTGTTGCTGCATTTCTTGGGGTTCCTATATCTAGTTTGGAAGCACATAAATTATTATGTTTGATGTATTTGATAGCTTATGAAATATTGTAGACACAGTGATAACTTTCTTTAAATATTTACATAGGTAAAATGAACACAATGGGTTGGTTTAAGGTGGATGACTATATTTTAGAATTTGTATAAATATTGATACTCAAATGTGTTTGATTGTAGTCAAATTTTTTCTTCTTTATATATTATGAATACAGTGATAATAAATTTTTAAATATTTGCATAGGTGAAATGAACACAATAGGTCGGTTTAAACTGGGTGGCTGGATTTCAGCATTGGTATAAAGAGTGGTGCTCAAATGTATTTTATTGTAGTCAAATCTTTTTATCTCCGTATATAATGATGAGACAAATATGCTTTTTTCAATTTAGACTGAAATACTAATGGAGAACTTAATAACAGAATACATATTATATGCATCAGCTATGGTACTTACTGAAGAATTTATTGACAAGTAATGGACTACTTTGACCTATGAAGTAATAATAGCTCAGAACTTTTCTGATGGTCCAATTAATTGATTTAACATGAACTAGTTTGTATCAGAAATAACAGTCAATACTCTGGCCAGTGAAGCAGGTGGGATAATGGCAGATTTCCACCTATTTCTTTTCTACTCCAAATCTCTTTCCCCCAGCTCTGTGGCAGATCAGTTTCTTCTCACTCTCTGCTGTCATTCTCAGAGACTAAGCAGATCCTGATAGACCATCCTGCTGTTTCCTGTAGATCTTTTTATGTCCCTGCCTCCAACCCATCTACATTTCTGAGTGTCAATTCTCACTACCTAGAAACATATTCTACCTGAAAACCTTAGTGGTTACACCTGCCAGGATCCCAGTGGAATTTCTTACCAAATAACACACAGCCACTACAGCCTCCTAAGAACCAGGTGGACAACTAAAACAAAATCAAACCACCACCAACAATAGCAACAAAGAACAAGACCAAATAGTGGCACATAGAATTCAGAAACATAAACTCAAATGTTTAGATGCAGCATCAAAACACAACCAGTAACAGCCAGTTATAAGTCTCCACTAGAGCCCAGAAAATGTACCACACTTGCCCTAAGAATTAAAACATAGCTAAAGCACAAGGCAAAGACTTTGACCTCAATGCTCATAAACAGCAGAACTTTAGAGGTTTTTGTTTTATTCATTCTATTGATGATGCAATGAATTGTGCTGATTTCATACAAATTTAAACAAAAGCAATAACAATTTTAGGATAGGAGTAACAAAGAGTATGGTTTTGTAACACATATATCATGTTGTATCCTCTGTGATCTGAATGTTCATGTCACAGAGATGCTTCTGCTGAAACCTTCATACTATGGCAATGTTCTCAGAGGTAGAGCATGTGAAAAGTGGATGTATCAGAGGCTGGAGGCTCATGAATAAAATTAGTACACTCACTGAACATGCCACTGGGAACTTGCTTGCCCTTCCATCATGTCAGGTACAACATAAAGTTATTTCTCATGAATCTAGAACAATGATTTTAGACAATGAACCTGTTCTTGGTTTTAGATAGCCAGGGAATCTATCAGAACTTAAGTTAAACATTCCTTAAAGCCACTAATCCTCTATAATTATTTATTATGTCACCCTATATAATTAAGATAGAAATAGAAATTAAATAAAAGAAATATAAATTTACTATTGTGTCATTTATATATGTGGAGGACAAAATTATTTTAATTCATCTCTCCAAAGAGAATGTGATTATAAAAAAAACTTTCTTTTTTGTAAAAAATATATGGATAAAACTGATAAAAACTTGGTGTGAGTAAAAGTGTAACTATTATTGAATGAATATCAATGTAAAATATTTCAATAAAATTATTAAAAAAACTTTTCTGTTTATTTTAATAATATTTTCAGTATCTTGTATGTATGTAAATGCAGACTATTGTTGAAAACATGAGAGATAAGTCTTCACATAGCCAATGGAGGGCTAAACATGCAGATATGCAATGTGATTAACTGGTGGAAGAAAGACCTCACATAGAAGTACTACTAGCCCAGGCATGGGGACCCACTTAATATAAGTTCTTCTCCTTCCTAAAAGATATAATTTGTTTTATTCTTATTTAGATACATTTAATATTGTGAATGAATAAATGTCAAACTATTTTGCTGAATCCTTGAAACCCTTTTGTGGCCTAGGAACTTCTTGCTTAAAATAAAAATAAAAAGGCTCTTGAATTTCTCATCAAGCTCTTTTGCATTTCATTTAGAAGGCAACAGCAGATTTAGTAACTCTTATTTCACCCTCCATAAACTTTACTTTCCACTTTCAGGAGTACAACAGCAATAACAGTTCATTTTTTTTTCTTTCTTTCTTTTGAGGACATCAGGTTTGAGAACTAAGCAAGTTTTTTTTTTTTTTTTTTTTTTTTTTTTTTTTTTTTTTTTTTTTTTTTTTTTTTTTTTTTTTTTTTTTTTTTTTTTTTTTTTTTTTTTTTTTTTTTTTTTTTTTTTTTTTTTTTTTTTATAAATGCCCTTTCTAGTCCATTTGATACCACTGCAGTAATAAATGTCCAAATTTGGTAATTCTCATCTCTTCATGTTATGAGTAGTCCAGTATTGGCGCCTTGAATTTTACTAGATTTCATTTATGTCAGCATTACCCTAAAGAAGCCTTGCTAGAGATATAAATATGCTTTGATTAATGAAGGTTCATATGGTCACTTTTATTTGCTTTTCAGCCTGATGGCCAAATGTATTTTATAATAGAAGCAAGTATTCTCAATAACCTGGCATCTGGAAGAGCAGGCTTAGCTTATCTTTTGAGGATGTCTGAACATTCCAGTCATTATTTAGCCCTGACAATGCTGGTGTACCAAATCTCCTGCAGCGTATATCCTATGCTATTCAAAAGAAATATATTCAACCAATTGGACTATTTGTGTCTCCAAATTTAGGTTTAAAAATTAAATGATCTCTAACCCTTTTTCTTTTCTGTAGTTTTTAGGATGTCTGGAATAGAGTATAAGATCTCTAGATTTTGAAATGCCATGATTTTTTCCACTATTTCATTTTATGAACAATAATGCTCTCATTGGCTTATCTTTTCCAGACTCTCTTTTGATTTTTTTTATTATCTTGCATAAAAGGCCATCTGCAACTTTTATTTATTTAAATTATCTCAAAGCAAAGGAATTACCTGAGTCTATATAAACATTTAAAATAAATTTATATTTACATAGTAATAATTTGAATAGAACTATTCAATTGATGACTTGGGAAGTTGGCTCAGTGAGTAAAATACTTTTCATACAAGACTGAATATTGGAATTTGGATTTTGGCAGCATCACAAATGCTGGGCAAGACAAGTATATTCACTGCATGGGAGGAAAGGATTTCCTAGTGAAATGTGGCTTACTTGAAAGGTGGAAATAGGCAGAGAAGTTTTCAGCCTCAACCTTTCAGCTCATCTCTACATGCGTGTGCACACATATATAATAACACACGTGTGTGTGTGTGTGTTTGTGTGTTTGTGAGAGAGAGAGAGAGGAGAGAGAAAGAGAGCTCACATATATATGTAAACATCTATTCAATTTAAAGTAGAAGTTTTAGGGGGAACACTGGAAATTTAAGCATGTTTTTGAAACAAAAAAAATGTTAAGAGAAATAGTATAGTTGCAGATTTTTAGAGCAAAATGTTTAATGAATAAATTCATTAATATCAAATACCAAGAACTTTTAAATTTCCCTTATAAACATATAAAAATTGACTCTTTACATAGACAAATAGGCTTGTTTCTTGACATTAGGAAGATTTAAATAAGACAATCAAACCAAAGATGTAATTCTACAATGCTCTGGTGAATCTCATCATTTTTATGAAGAAGTCTATGATCTTCAATAGGAGATAGCTTATTTGGTAAGAGTAAAGAGCCTAATATTAACTATGAATAATAGTGAAAATAAGCCAGACACATTACGACACTTTATATAAATTTTAATGAGATTATTTAAGCTATCTTCTATATCCAAATGACAAAGACAATGACCACAGCTAATAGTGATCATAATATTTCATATCACACAGGAAACATGCATTATTAACTTAATCGGCTTTCTGCTTCCCAGATGTAAAATCAGTAGACTAGGATCAATTTCTTTCTCATTCCTAATTCTCTTGTCAATGCCAGTTCAATCAAGAAAAAAGATTGACTAGAGATATATCTATTTTGAAGAATTCTCTTTCAAAGGTTGATTATAAATATGCTGGCAGTGTAGGGAGTTATCAATGATGATATTTTTCTCCAAGATGAAAACCTGTAGCCAACATCGACCATTCATCTATTGTTCATTGGGCACTGTGAAAAGAGAGAGAGAGAGAGGGAGGGAGGAAGAGAGAAAGAGAGAGAGTGTTATTTTCCTTCTGAGGAAGAGAACCCTGGATAGCCTCCACCACTTCTCCTGCCATAAACATAAAAATATATCTACCCCTTTCTGCTTCTTTTTGCTTGTAAATCCTCTGTCCAGAAGCTTATGAAGGAAGGTAGTTTACAGGAGAAGGTTGATTGTTTGTTACTTACAAGAGGTTAATTATTTCAAGTATTTTTTTCTGTAGAAATAGTAAGTCAACAATTATACTTTGATTTCAAAGTTACTGAAACCATACAAAGGACATCCAAAAAACATCTATGATACTTGAGTAGAAGAAAATAAAACAAAACAAAAAACTCAGCATTAACTATCAAAATTAGAAAACTGTTATTAGCTAACAAAATTCAAAATGGAAGAAAATATATTAGAGTGTGTATAGCTATGGTATGTACATATGTGCATGCAGTATACAAGTGCTTGTGAATAGTCTAGATAGCCAATAAGCTTCAAGTATCCACCTGTTTTCCACTTTTGTATGAGTGCCAAACTTACAGGTCTATGCTGCTACTCTAAGCCTTTGAAATGAACTCTGATAATACAAACTCAGGTATTCATGCATGCATGACAGGCACTTTTCCTCCTGAACTATCTCTATTGCCCCAGATATCTTTATCTTTTGTACATGCATGTTATATTTTGGATGATATCTGTAAAAGTCACACATTAGGAATAAGAAATATATAGATTAAAAGTGTGTTTGCCTAGCATGAACAATGTCTTGGTTTTATTATCAAGCACAGCCAAAACTGAATCAGTGAATGAACAAATGAATGAAATAACCTGATTACAGTTAAATAGTTCATAAAAGAGTAAAATATCTCATTGACTTTTTGAAATATTACTGAAGAGAAACTTAGTTGTTTTATATCATGTCATTAAGAAGTTTGAAACAATGAAGATATACTCTTCTTATGTTCTATTATCGCTGTGTTTCTTGACCACAAATGTTACAATATTATATTTAAACAAATTAGTACTGTGGTAATACTATAAATTTTTTATCATTCTTGAGATTACCATGTAATTATGTCATTCTCTCTTTCTTCTCCTTTTTCCAAAACCTCCCATATACCTCTTTAGCAGATAGCAAGCATCATCACTTTGACCTATAGGCGTGGCATCTTGTCCAGCATAGGTTTGGGAATTTGGGATCAGTGACTGCTCTTCCAGATACCTCTTCTTATTTAAGTTAACTTTTCCTGTACATGTAGATGTCTGTGGTCATCTTGTACATGCATACCTGTTTGAATGTACATGAGTACGTATATGTGCATACATGCATATAAATACCCAAAGTTGACCTCCAGTCACTTCCTCAAGCACATCCCACTTTATTTATTGAAATAGTCTCTTGCTAAAGCTGGAGCATCTTCATTCTGACTAATGTAGCTTGTTATCTTGCCCTTGGAACTTCTAGTCTCTGCTTTCTAAGTAGTGATTACAGATTGTTGTTAGGCTATATTAACATTTTTATGTGTTCTGGAGATCTGATTTCTGGTTCCCATGTTCAGTTTGCAAGCACTTTATCCATCTAGTCATCTTCTCATCTGCTGTTTTAGTATTTACTGAGTATTAAATGGTCTCAAAATACGAAGCATTACTTGATTGAATGAGCTCAATAATTACCTTGTATTTCATTAATATCTTTGAAGTATCTTTTATTTTTATATGCATAATTTTTATCAATAAATATGTATGTCTGAATATATAAGAAAAACATTTTCATTACTTGAAACATAAAATATTATCATAAGACACTTTTGAACAATTATGCTTTTATCCACTTTTGAACAATTATGCTTTTATCCTATTATCTTTTCTAATTATAATGTTTTGATAATACACATAGAAATTAAATAGATTTACTAATATTTCTTTCAAAGTGATCTCTGGTGCAGAATATAACTACATGAAGATATGACAGTCAAACAAGGTAAGGACTATCTTTAATTCTCAAGATGAATTCAATTTTGGAGTCTTTTCCTTCCTTAGCTAAAGCTCTTTTCAGAAAGTCTGTTGCTAACTGTAGGCCTTGAAAAGAGAATTGTATCACTATCTACTCTGTTTGCTTTTTTCTCAATGGTCTCCAGATGCAAAGGCTGACTTTATTGAATAAACTCAACTGAGACAAGGCATAATATTCAACTTATTAGGGATTAAAAAGTATTATGAGTATTATCTTTGACCCTAGAAGCCCCGATCTGTCATCAGAAGGACATAAAAACGTAACAGTTGGTTAGCACTGTTGACTGCTTCCCTTCTTTGAGGATTGAAGGGCTTTTCCTGGTACCATGAGAGCTGGTCTTCAGGGAGTAGGTTTTCAGGTCAGTGGCAGGTCAGGGATCTCTGAGCCATATGAAGTGTCTGAGTGAGTGGTGTCTTAAGCAACAGTGACTTATTTTCTACAACTAGAATGGAAACTAAGGGCAACAGCAATAGCCTTTAATTTTTTGGTAGTCTTTTGGAAAACCCTGACCAACAATTCAAAGGAAGGTTTCACAGATCTAGTTTTGGAGTTTGTTGGATAATCTTTTCTCCTGGAGCAAGCATAGTCAACTCAGGTGGAAATATTTCACTTAACCTATATAGTATATTTATATATTGACTTATGTATTTTATATATTTTTAAGTAGAGAATTAATAGTATGATTTCTTATGATTTTATGAGTAAATTTTAAAAGTTTAGTTTTTTATGAAAATATAGTAAGAATTTTATTAAAAATATGCACATGTGAGAGCAATTTTTAAAAATGTGTTACATGATCATAAATTCATAGACAATTAAGATGATGTGAGCATTTATATTTTAAAGTATAACATTTAGTTACATTTTATGCCATTCTGAAGGATATTCACCAACTATTTACAGAATGTTATTGGTTTTTACATTCTTCTACAAAATAAGAGAAAAAAAGAGAAGAAGATCTTAATAGAGGAAGCCAATTTGGGGTTGGAAAGAGACAGGGTGCTAGGAAAACTTCCAAGAACTCACACAATATCCCTAGCTAGGTGTCCAACCAATAGTTAAGGTGATGCCTAGACACAATTTCCCTTATAATCAAATGAATAACCACCCTAAGTGTCATCACAGAACCTACATCCAACAATAAATGTTGGTGGAGGCAGAGATACATGGCTGAGCACTGAGCTGAGCTCCTGGTCCAGCTGAGAGCAGGGGAGGAGAGTCTGTAAGAGCAGGAGATAGGGATTATGAGGAAAATTCCCATAGTAATGGCAGACTGGAGCTCTGGGAACTCACTCAATCAAGAACAGCCACTGAGGAACCATCATGAAAAGGAACTAGGCTCTCTAAAGGTAGGTAACTGTTGATTGGCATGGGTAGTATGTGGAGACTGTAGGGGAGGGATCAGACTGGGTTTTTGTTTTGGGCTGGCACCTTGGAGTCCATTCCCTTCAGAGGAACACTGAACCCAATCTTGATATTAAGATGAGGAAATAGGACGTGTCTGGAGTGGATGTGCCATGCTGAGCTGACACCCCTTGGTACTTTTTGCCCTTTTGGGGCAGGGGATGGGGGTTGGGGGAGAGAGAAGGCTTAAGACTGACTGGGACAGATTGGGAGGAGGAAAAGGAGGAGGGAAGGGAGGGAGAGAAATGGGAAAGATGGTTAAATAAATATAAATATAAATAAAAATGTCCACTTGCACAATTTAATTTTTCCATCAATGATAGATAATAAAGTTATACCTCTAACCTACTTCTTTTGAAATGCACTTAACTGTTGAAAAAGTAGGTAGATATAGTAATAAACACTGAACTACACAATTAAAATATAAAAAGTTTATGCTATTTTTTTTTACTAAAACTGTTTGTAGCATCATAATATTACTCAAATCCCACACATCTCTGTTTCATCTATGTGAATTTACCAAGAGGAATACTGAGGTACATAGATTTAATAAAAAACTGTCCAAATTTACTAATAAGGCTGGAGAATTTACGCATGTAGCAGTGGTGGGTGTTTCACATCTTCACTGAGAAGACATTAGTAGCCATCTTCTCCATTTTAGATGTTAATTTGATGAAATCACTTTTCGAGTAATTTGTGTTTGCAAGTAGATTAAAATTATTGGACTATATTTTTCTTTTCTTTTTTTATTAAAGAAGTTCTTTTTTCCCTTTTATATACCATCTACTGTTTCCCTCCCTTCCCTTCTCCTGCTACCTAACACCTCTCCCTCCACTCCCTACCCACTCCTCAAAGAGGGGTAAGGCCTCCCTTGAGTAGTGGACACACCACTAGCATACCAAGTTGAGGCAGGACCCAGTCTTTCCTCCCTGCATTAAGGCCAATCAAGGCATTCCACCATACAGAGTAGGCGCTAAAAAGTGAGTTTATGGACTCAGGATGATTCCTAGGAGGGTAGACAGTGGGCCTATAAATAGTTGGAGCTATACATCTGTCAGCCTCACTCAGGGGGCTGAGGTCGCTCCCATGCAGACCCTTCAGCTGTTAGTCTAGAGCTCGTGAGCGCCCATTAGCTCTGGCCAGTTGTCTCTGTATTTTTCTTCCTCATGCTCTTGATTACCCTCCTTGCTCCTCTTGTCACTCTTCCCTCTCTTCAATTGGTCTTCGGGAGTTAAGTCAAGTGCATGGGTCCTTGGCTGGAGGTTTTAGGATGACAATTAGGGCAGTCACCAATCTGAGGACAGGGGAAGCCTAGTTCAGGCGCCCTCTCCGGTACTGCTAAGAATCTGAGCTGTAGGTTCCTATGGATTTTCCTAGCACTCAGTTTCTTTCTAACCCCATGATGACTCACTGTTTCAGGATTTCTCTTTCATTGCTTACTCTCTTTATTCCTCTCCCAACTTGGCCATCCCAAACCCTCATGTTTTCACCACTCATTCTTTCTCCTCTACATCCCCTCCCAGTGTATCCAGGAGAACTCTACCATTTCCCCTTCCTGGGACAATTTCAATGTATCCCTCTTAGGATCTTTCCCTTTACCTAGCATCTTGGAGGCTATGAAGTGCAGCCTGATCCTCCTTTGCTTTGTGTCTACTATGCTCTTGAGTGAGTACCTACCACTTTTGTCTTTGTGGGTCTGGGTTATCTCACTCAAGATGATTTTTTTCTTGTTCCTTCCATTTGCATACAAATTTCATGATGTAAATGGTTTTTGTTGTTTGTATTTTTTATTCAGTCACTGAGTAATTCTCCATTGTGTAAGTATACCACATTTTCTTTATCCATTCTTCCTTGAGTGGCATCTACGTTGTTTCTAGGTTCTGGCATTTATAAATAATGCTGCTATAAACATAGTTGAACAAGTGTCCTTATGATGTGGTTGAGCATCTTTTAGTATATGCCCAAGAGTGATATTGCTGGGTGCTGATGTAGGCTAATTAGCAGTTTTTTGGGAAACCACCATAGTGCTTTCCAAAGTAGCTGCAGAAGTTTACATTCCCACCCACAGTGGAAGAGTATTTCCCTTTATCCACAACTTCTACAGCACAGACTGTCATCAGTGTTTTTGATCTTAGCCATTCTGACAGGTGTAAGATAAATTCCTTCTTCTATGAGTGTCTATTTAAAACAACTTCTTAAGAAAAACTTATGTTGTATTTTTGCATCATGAACAGTTTTCAGCTGTGTGTAATGGGTTATAATATATCACAGTTTTCTTCTTGGTCATATCAAAATGTCTTCAACTCTGTCTTATTATTTGGAAATAATTTGTTTAGTAACTAAGCTCTTGTTGGTTTTCTTTTTTGCTTATTCATCTTTTATACTAAGGCAAATTTCATACTTGAATAACTCAATCCTTTGAAATTATTGAGTTTTGATTTATAAACTAGTTTATTGGTGACTAATAATGTTACACAGGTTCAAACTCAAGACATTCACCTGCCTTTTTTTTCCTTAGTGCTAAAATTAAAGACTAACCTGGTCTACATAGCAAGTTATGGGCAACCCAGTGCTACATAGTTAATCCTTGTATCATAAAAATGTAGCAAATGTTATTGACCATATTTGTATGCTTTTAAAAGTTATTCTGAGAATTACAAGAGTAAATTTGAGTAGATAACATAGATACTTATTAGTTTCAAGTTATTCTGCATTAATTTATCTACTTCATATTTTTTCTTTGTGTTGTTTTGTAATAATCACTTATTTTTCTGCTCATAAACATAAGTGCCTTTCTATTTCTCCATAAATCATAAACAAAGTATTGAGTAACTAGCCTGCCCTTAGAAACACTGCATATTTTTACCATCTGTAGTCATGACATTGCTTTATGTTGCTGGAAATTTGGTTCTAAATTAGTTAAAATTTAGATGTGTTATCTTAAAAAAATATATCTAAATCTTATGAACTATGTTTTAGTCACATTAAACTTTATAATTTTGGATTCTTTCTTTGTGTTGCTAATTGTTTAATGAGGTATTTTATGCAACTACACATGGTTAGCTACAAAACAGAGACTTATCCTGAGTACTTGAAACTGATATGGAAGTTGGTGCTGGGAGATGGTTCTGGGCCAGTCTGTTCAGGCAGCTAATCTCAATAGAGTTCTCTTTGCTGAGGTTTGTGTGCCAGGTTAATGTGTCAGTGCCTCTTTTCAGAGCCATGTGCTTGAACTTCCTGAGTTCTATAGACAAAGTATATTGAAATAGAAACAAGTAATGGCCCGAAGTCCTTATGACTTTTCATATTGAATATTCACCACCAGCTAATAAAATTGATGCCTGTAGTGACTGAATTTCCAGAGAGTTCCAATGATGTAAGATCAACTCCAGAAAGAATCAGTCACAAAAGGAAGAAGAATCACCTGTTAGAGCATTGTTCTCAGGACCAGGCATATAGCATGCTCCATGGTTCAGAATCTTATAAAAAACATCCTGCATAATGAGCAAATAGAAATTTAATTTTCCCTATTACAGGTTATCTTACAAATAAGTTACATTATATAGGAAGAACAGGTTGTAATTATGTATTTAGGAATATGTATGTATATACATATATACGAAAGAAAAAATAATGGAGAAAGAGGTCATAAATCTGAAAGACAGCAAGAAAGAATATATAAGACAACTTGGAGAGAGGGAGTAGATGGGGATGGTTTAATTATAATCTCAAACAATTAAAATGTTATTAAATTTAGGAATATTTTCATCTGTGTTCAGAAATAAGACTATCTCAGTCTTGACCACCACCTAATATCTTTAAACTTAATATTTTTACCTATTGTAGCTGAAAACATCATTAGTTGATGAATTATTAACTAGTAGAAAATGAATCATACCCATAATCCACAATAAAAGTTCCATGTTTTCACATGGAGTGAGGTGATAAAAATTCACAAGGTATAACATCATTGAATGTGAATTGCCTCAATATATTCAATATTTCCTTGACTCTTTTTTTTCTCTGATGTATGCCAATTTAGTATCTTATATCTTGTAATTAGTGGAACCTGTTAAGGGACTAGAAAATTAATTTGGTTAAATAAACATTGTGATATATGTGATGTGGATTTATGAATAGTAAGAATTGAGACTGCCATATTCATTGTAGACTTCTTCTATGTATCTGAGAAAATACTAAATGCAGAAATATCTTTAATACCACATTTTGGTATAGCATCAAAATAATTTAATTTTTAGGTCAAGCAAGAAATAGCTAATATATAAATCTAGCCCATATAACCAGAGAATTGTTATTCTTAATAGAGCAAACACTTTAGAGAAAATAAATAATAAATATAATTTTAATGAAAATATTTGCCCTCAAGAATTATTGTTATAGTAAATTATCTTCAGAGTCCTCTTAAAATTTATAAGCCATTTTCATTTTCTCTCACCCTCACAAAAAATATCTCATCAGGTTAGCAAATTTTAATAAATACAATTAACACTTTATCAACTATGGCTGATTAGCCTTATGGTTATTAGTGTAAATGTTTAGTCATCTATCTGCATTAAATACAAGTCTTGGTAACAAGAACAACAGTAAATTAGAAGAATTTACCATCAGCATTTTATTTACCTATTTTTCTGGACTCTCATGACCTCTTCAAAATCTTCAGCTCAAACCACTCAGTTCTCAATTACTGTTTTTCTTTTTCAAGGCTTTCTCTCTGTAAATTAGTTTCAGGGCCAGGCTGAGGTTAGGTACCATGGATGGCAATCCTAGTATTACCTGATGTAATTAGCTAACTATCCAATACATAGTTATTATAACTGTGTAAGGAAAATTTGAAAACCATGTTACCACTTCAGTACTTTTTAATGGACTTCATAATGGTTCTGAACACATAATTTTATAAAAAGATTTAAATTAGTCTGCGAAATTAGGATTTTAATACAATTCCAAGAACAAAAAATGTTCTGTGAATACAACTTGCTCTGTAGCTACAGTGTGTGAACTACTTTAACAGTTTTACCTCTGGAACTGCTCTAATCAAAGTTTCTGCACTATCCTCTCAGGTAAAAGTCCTGTGCAGGTCTCATTAGTTCTAACAGTGTCGATGTTTCTTACAAGATGGTGACTAAAACAACACAGAATTTTTCCTTCCCTTTCTCTCGTCCCCAACCTGATTTTGTACTTTCTCCTCCTTCCTCTGACACTGTTTAACACAATAGCAATGCTGATACACAATCTTGGAGTTTCTTTCTTGCAAGATTATATGTCCTTAACACCTATGCATGGGATCTTACTGTCTAGGTAATTTGGATGTGCTTCAAGATAGATTTCCTATTGTCTCATATTTATCTATTGGTGAGAGTTAGGATATCTTGATACAGTTGTTTAAGAGATAAAGCTGACGTCAACAGAGAAAAGTAGAGAACTGTTCTCCAGTAAGGGGGAGATTGAGGTAAAACTTAATTTGTTAGTAAGGCTTTGAAAGTTATTTTGATTCAAAATTTATTTAGTAGTTTAATTATTGCTACTGGAAAAGTGAAACAGACAGGTAAAGCTGTGTTTCAAATACAACGGTTACAAATTCAAGTGCAGTTTTACTTAACCATCCAGGTTATTCCACGAAGCCAAGGATTCAGGCTCTCTTGTCAGTTCTGCTACAAGCCTTCCCACAGTGGAGTCACAGCCCTTTTGGCAGACAAGTGAGTGAATGTAAAGTGTTTCTAATGTGGGCTTTATGGAGGTACTGAGCTCAGGTAAGGGTTCCACTTAGAACTATATGTGCCCTCACTTATGAAATCAGTCAGTTCCATCAGTATACGAGCATGGTGTAATATTTGAATTTTATTTCCACAGTAAAGACGAATCTCTCCTTTTACAATTAATTTTTAGGATATGTCATCCATTATTTTTCTCTATGTTTAATGGTGTCCTTATCTTTAGCTACCAGCGATATTTATCTTTTATTCTGTTTTCATTACCGTTTGCTATTTACATTTTACACTTTTGCAAAAAAATAATTTTAAAATATTTATTTACTTAATGTACTTTGGGGTTTGGGCTACATGCTTGTCTCTATGAGACTGTCAGATCTCCTGCAACTGGAATTATAGAGAGTTGTGAACTGCCATGTGGGAGCTGGTAATTGAACCTGCGTCCTCTAGGAAGACTAGTCAGTGTTCTTGTGCCCTGAGTCATCTCCCCAACCCCCAAAAGTGATTTCCTAAAGAGACCACATTTAGGAGGTATAAGATAGAAACATGCATGATATATTCATACTGCAAATAACCATTGAATCAGCACCATTATCTCAGGGACTCCGAAATAAGTCACCTAGAAAGACTGAAATTTATAATAGCTACATATCACCTCTTTACCTTAAATATGGTTGGTGACATGTCATTTGTGAAGACTGGAACATAGTTGATGTAAGGGCAAAGGGTGAGAGCCAACAGACGATGTATAACTATAGTCTGGTAAATTAATTAAATCAGTTATGGTACTCTGAATAATAGGTAAACAGTTATTAAGACAACAATAAAAGTTTTCAATCTCTTACCAATTTACTGGTTTTAAATATGTGCATCTGTGACTGGAAACATGTATCCTGATGTGGTTTTTTTCAAGTAATGAGCAACTATTATATTTTATGTGCTTTTTGATTTGTGTGTGTGCGTGAGAGAGAGAGCATGAACTATAATGAGTTACCTACTATGACCCAGGTAGTCAACTATCCAGTCTATCAGGATGTGCTGACTGGGCTCCTCACCTAAAATTACTGGGTACATGTACATCTATTACACTATAACCTATAGCTATAGCAAAGTTATATATAGCCCAGGAAAATTAGGTACAGAATTATTAGCATGTTGTGCAATATGTAAGAGTCATTGCATAAATGTTACTTATTTTGATCAAATGCTACAGTTATGAGATTTTTAAGGATTTAGTAAATACCTATAAACTTGTTATTTCAGAGTACTTTTAAATTTATTGCTCAACTTTTATACATTATTTACAGAAAATAAAATCAAGGCAGTAGAAAATAAAATTTTAAACGTAGATTTAATTTACAGGTAACTTTATGTCAGGAATGTCTTTAAGCTACTATTCTTAAGCAAGGCCATATAGAAAATATAAAAATAAAAATTTTAAATGTGGTACTGGTATGTAAACCATAGATATCTTCTTTTGATGAAATAATAGCTAAAATATTTAAAAGTCAGGGTTTGTATTTAGGAGTGAAATTTGACAGACAAGCATATAATACACATGTACAATATATTTGACATGGTATTTAATAATGTGTACATACACATATATTTATTTAGTTCAATGAAAGAAGTTCCATGCAAGTTTTATATTCTAGAAGATAAGCTATTCTCACATCTCCTAGGTGAAGTGTCTATTCATTTTTGCTTTGAATTCAGAAGCATTTCAATTGGGGCAGCTTGTTCAAATTCTTTTTCACACCGTCAGATAAGTGAAAAGTACTGAAAGTCGAACAAGATAGATGACCAGATGTTTGAGAGAATTGCTCTTCCTTGTGTAGTGTCATTTTAACATCAACCAGTGCTTATCAATTAGTAATTTAAACAAATCTTTAAAATTATAATGTCCCCATGGTAATTAATAAAGAGTTCATTAAGCTTTAAAAACAGAAAATATAATAGTAACAGAAGAGTCATGTATTTATTCTGTACACAACACCTATTCTTTTAGGTATTGCTTAAAATTAAAATCAAATATTCTCAGAGACTTATGATTATGTAGCTCACAGTTACAATGCTAGCTAGCCTGACACACATGAGATCTTAGATTCAGCCCCCAGCGCTCACAAAGTAAATGAATAAGTTAATAATTAAGACTTGAGAATGAATAAAAGAGTATAAACCACATAAATTGGAAAGTTTCAGAGGTAATTTAACCTTAAATTTATTAATTAATTAAAAACAATTTAAAACAAATCAGAACTAAAACAAACATCTGAATTTTTTACTTTTTATGTCAGTTACTCTCTTTAGCCCTGGATGTGTTTGAACTCACTCTATAGTCCAAGGCTGGCCTTGGACTAAGAGAACTCTGACTTCTCAGGGCTTGAGTTAAAAGCATGTGTCCACCTGGCTCACCTGATGTTTATGGGAAATATTTAATCACCATGTCTGTCAAACTCCAAAAAATGCCATTAAATAGAAAATATTGTAATAAAAACTATAAGGAAAAAGTGTCAATGAAATTGTTTTTAATGAGAGTCTGGTATCCTCATACATTGGTGGCCAGGCTAGTTGTCAACAGAATGGCTTCATCAAGCAACTTATGGGAGCAGATACAGAGACCATAAGTGAAATGTTAGGTGGAATTCAGGGACAATCACAGAGAAGGGGAGGAGCCTTGTAGAAGAAAGAGGGGTCAAGGACACCACTAGATCATAAATTACATAGTCAACTGAGCAGGACTCATTGTGACTCACAGAAACTGGAGCAGCAACCACAGAGCCTGCATGGGTCTGAGCAAGTCCTCTGCATGTGTGTTATGGTTGTGTAACTTGCTGTTCTTGTGAAACTCCTAAGAGTACAAGTGTGGAAGGTTTGTCTCTGATTCCCTTGCCTGCCTTTGGGACCTTGTTCCTCTTACTGGGATGTCTCAGCTAGCCTTGATAAGAGGAGATTTGCCTACTGTTACTGCAACTTGTTATGCTTGTTAAATTGATATCCCTGGGAAGCCTGCTTTTTTCTGAAAGGAAACAAAAGAGGGGTGCATCTGGAGGAGAGGCAAGATGCCTGGGGAACTAGGATTAGTTGGGAGAGGTGAAAGGGGTAACTGTGGTTAGGTTGTAATATATGAGAAAGTATATATATATATATATATATATATATATATATATATATATATATATAATCTCATTGCCTTAAAATACTAATTTTCTGTAAATATATGTAAAGATGTAAAGAAAACATTTTCCATAGGCACAATTAGTAATTTTGAAGTATTGGGGACACTTGATACCTTAAACACTTCCAAACATTGAAGACTGAAGTTCCATTTAATTTGTATTGAGACCTTCTCAGACACTTAAGATAAAAATATATACTTAAAATGATCAAAGCATCACATGACTCTAAATATTCAGTAAAATTTGATGAAAAAGGAAATGATAGTGGAAAAAATAGAAACTTAAAATGCATCAAAGGACAAAGAATCTGGTAAGACTGTTTACTGTATAACAGTCTAACAAATATTACTAATTATTTATTTAAAGTCAGACTCAGTGGCTAGAGATACATCTTTGTAATTCAAAGGTTTTTCTGCTCTCCCAGAGTACTCTGGGCTTGATTCTTATCATCTGCAGAGTGGGTCACAACTACTTGTAATTACAGTTCCATAGAATCCAAAGTCCTTCTCTGGCCTTAGTGTTCATTTTTCACATGCCTAGTACAGGGTCATATATGTAGTCAAAACACCCATTGGCATAAAATACAAATAAATAAGTCTTTAAAAAAAAACAGGTTTTGTGTCACATTTAAAATTTAGAAGTCTGCTTTATTATAACACTTAGAAAATATACTTACTGCATTTAAAATACAGAATATTTTCAAAATATTTTAAAGATGTATTAAGAAATTGATTTTTAGTAATAAAATACATGCTCCTTAAATTAAACTCCATTTCTTTGGTGACCTAATGGGAGAAAGGGGCATGAATAACTAAGCTGGATTGCATTACTCAGGACACCAGTGATAGCAAAGCCTAATGTTCTTTACTGATTTTTTAATTAAATTGATACAATTTTCAAAATATATAAAGGTGCTTCTATGTTCAGTATTTAACATATTGAACAACAGATGTCTCCTAATCTCAATATCATCTGTGTAGTTTATAAGCAAACAACAAAACATTAAGATAACTCAATTTCCTCTAGACAGGGGCTCATGTAGTACAAGCTGACATCTAATTTTCTACATAGTCGAATCTGACTCTGAACTCTTATTTTTTAAAAGGTAAAATCACCATATATATATATATTTACATGTATATGAGTGTGAGAATGCCATATATGTGTTTAAGTAGACCACTATAGAGTGCTGAGCACCCTGAAGCTGGAGTTACAGGTGCTTGTGATCTAGATGCTGAGCCAAGACAAGTGTTCTTGCCACTAAGCCAACTCTTTACCACCAGACCTTAGACTTCCTATTTCAGTGCTTTGTCCTCTAGCATTCTGAGATTACAGGGATGTTGGGTACAACAAGCTTTTTGACATATTACTTTTTAGCTTATTACATATGTTAAAATTTATTTTTAAAAAGTATTTTACATGTGTGTCAGTGTGGAACAATTGAGAAGTAATATCATATAATGAATAAAGTGATAATTATGCCTTGAATACACAGCTAGTCTTTTCTATTTATCTCCCTTTGTGTTCATGGTTATACCTCCAATGCTCCAGTTTGGGTATTTTTATTCTGAACTTTTAAACTATGAAGACATTTAAGTCTTTTCCAGTAACACATTTTTTTGAGAACCTTACAAACATATTTTTTTCTGTTTACCCATCTCCAGGGTTACTTCATGTTTTAGAGTATTATTTTGAGGTGTGTTACTTTTGTTTATACTGCAATTTTTAAAACTGTGTGAAGCTCTGTTACTTTATCTAAAACACCAGATTCTCTAATAAAGGGCTGAATGGCCAATATCGAAATGAGAAAGAAATAGGTGGGAATGTCAAAACACAGTCCCTTTAAGAGACGCTGATGTTTAACTGTCAGAAACTACAAGTGAATTAAACACTGCTTGTGGAAATACAGGTACAGGCATCATAGTTAGAAATGGTTTAATGCCATTTTCTTCATCTATCTCTGGCTGGGCTGTGAGGCTCAAAAACCAAAAAGTCATCAGCAGAGCCAGCTGAGAGACACATGGAGAATCTGGGTGAAGGTTAGGAGTTTAAAAGTTTGCTCATGTAGTCAAGAAGGACTAAAGATTTGCAGTAAAAGAGATACAAAAAAAAAAGACCTCTAAATAAATTATGTTGTGTTTAACAATGTGCATAGGCTTAGAAAAGCAAAAAGGATACGGGCAGTTATAGAGAAATTCATAGTTAAAAAACAAAGTCCTTAAATACAAGAGTAAAATAATAGAAAAGAATAAAACACATATGATGGGAAATACACAGGGAACTGAGTCCTGTATGTTATTGTGTTGATTTTGAATTTTTTGATTGTTGAAAAGCAAGGGCAGCTACTGAAAGACCTGGAATTAAAAAAGCAATGGTTGGAATAAATCAGCCTATTTTACTTTGGAAATACCCTAACTTTGAAAAATGAAAAATTTATTTGATAAATGGAAAACAAAAATTCTTTGGAGAAGTGGTTTTGTTTTTGTTTCCACAGGAGACAAGAGACTATGGATTCTTTTAGGAAGGATGTTAAAAAGGTGTGATCAAAAGAGAACTCCTGAACCTTGACAGGTGTTATCTATCAACAATGGTTATAGCTGGTCTTCCCAGGACTTGGCTATTATCTCAAATTATCTCTCTGGGACCCTAAAAATACTTTGTCCACAGACAGCAGGAAGCAGTTTAGAGAATATGAGGTCCACATTACCAAGGAGAGTGTGGAGACTGTTAGTTATTTGGTGGGTTATAAATGCTTGTTATATTTAGGGAAATATAGGAATATAGGTTAAAAAAGACAACTATTAATCTCACATATTTTGCATTTGCATGGATTTTGGTATATTGATACAAATTTAAAGTCATTTCTTCTTATATTGATTCAAATTTAAGTAATTTTTAATATAATACATACATGTTTCTACTCTTGTTTAAAGAATTCTTGTGTATTGAACAAATTTGAGGTTACTGTTATTACAAAAAATTGTATATATTTGTTGTACATATATGTGTACAATAATTGTACATATGCAGTTTAAGATATAAAGACATAGTTGTTGAAAGTTATTGTTATAAACTAAAATAATTAAGAAATGTAAGTTATTAGTCATTTATAACAATCAAATTTGCAGATACATAAGGAATACTTTTAGAATTATACAGAGACATATTTTAGATAAGTGGGTATTCAAATACTACAAATAATTATAGAATATTGCCTTTTAAATGTTGTTAATTCAGGGTTTTTCATGACAATGAAGCACATCTGCTCTTGGCAGCACAAATTTACTTCAGAGAAGCTGATGGGTATTGAAGAAACTCTCTATGGAGTTTGCTTTCACTGTGGCAAGGTTAGCTACTGGGCAAAGAAACTACTCTTGTCTTTGATTTCTGACAATGTGCTGTGCAGACTGGACACACAGGACACACAGCAATGTGACTGTTCAAGTTTGCCTCAAAGAGATGGAACAGTCCTTCAAGATTCCTGCTTCACAGAAGAAGCTGCCGGACATTCTGCAGGACACACAGGAAAACAACTGACAAACGTTGTCAATAGGCAGAGCAGTCCTTCAGTGAAAAGTCTTCTTCACTAAAAAGTCTTCCAGACACTGTAGGCTTAAGACAGACACTTCAATGTTGCAAAGGAACTATGGGTGACTGTGCCAGAATCCAAATGTCTCTTTTGTTAGCTATTACATCCATCTGGGTGTTTGATGGGGTTGAAGACTAGATAGTTATAGTGCACTATTCCTTATTTATATTAGAAAGTTAAGTGTAAAATTTTGGATTCACTTAGGATATACAAGTCATTATTTTCTCTGAATATGCCAACCACAAATGGAGTGAATATTGTAAATATAATCTTTACTTAATAATTGTATTGTATATAGTCTTAGTTTATATTAAAACTTTTTTTAGAGAAAATAGAGGACAGTGGGAATGTATAATGTTATTTTAAAGTGTGTTTTTTTTTTCTCTTGAATTTGTTTAACTCCATAAGGCTGTGTTACTTAGTCTAAAACACCTGATGGTAAAATAAAGAGCTGAATGGTCAATAGAGACGCATGAATGAAAAAATAGGTTGGGTTGGCAGGCAGAGAGTATGAATAGAAAGAGAACTGAGGAAAAAAAGAAAGAAGTAGCCAGAGGAGAGGACTCCAGGATGACACAACCCTTCACAGCAACTACAGAGAAAGAGTTGAACATACCCAGAAATAAGAAAAGGAAAAAAACTCAGAAGCCAAAGGTAGAGGGGATAATTTAAGTTGAGGAAAGCTAGCAAAAAAAGAAGCAAGCAAAGGGTGGACATTTTTGTAAGTAAGAAAAGGACCCCTTGTCTGATTAATTTAGGAGTTGGGTAATGGGTTCTCCCAAAAGAGCAAAAGAAATAACGGTTAAAAAGAAACTTCCCATAAAAACTACAATAAAGTAGTTTATGAAGGTTCTGACTAGTTTGTAATACACAAAAATACCTCAAGTTTGCTGCAATATGAATATTAGTATTTATGTTTCTGATTTTTAATGAACTGATTTTCATAGCATCTTTTTTATTTATTTGCTTATTTTAGAAAATGAAGTCCTTATTTTCCATGTATCCCCTTGCTCTCCCTCCCTTCGCCTTCACAACTTCTCCGTGTCTGCCTTCAGCCTCCCTCCTCCCCATCCTCCCAACCCCTTTCCAAAAAGGGCAAGAAGCAAACTTCTAGTGTAAGAAAACTTTTATCTGAGAAAATGGCATACACTTTTCCAAATGACTAATAAATAAAAAATCAAATACTGTGAAGAAGTGGATTTATCATGTATTTACAGTGCAGATGTAAAATGCTACAGCCCCTCTGGTAATAGTTTGATAATTTCTTCACAATTAACTACATGGCCAAGCAACTGTACACTTGGGCTTTTATCCCAGAGAAATGAAAACTCATGTTTACATATATATTTGTACACAAATGCTCATATCAGCTGTATTTTTAGAACCAAAATTGGAAATCATGCAGGGATAATACTATGAAAAATGTTAAAATAAAACTGGGTGATCTAAACCACTTATTGCTGCTCTTCAATAAAACAAGGAAGCCAAGAGTGTGTCCTAACAAATATCAACTCTGCATGTGGTGGTGGAGAAAGGAAAATTGTGAGATTGACACCCGTCTAACACACAGTGAGTTTCTGGATAAATCAGGGCTGCAAAATAAGACTTTGATTCCCTTCTAAACATAAAAAATAAAATTCTATATTTTAGTATAATAACAACCCAGAGCCAGATACTGGGGAACAGCTTAAATATAAGAGAGATATTAACAAGCCATAGCCACTTCTCACCCAGTCAACTCCTCAGGGTGAAAAGGGTACATCCTGTCTCCATGAATTTTCTGACCTGCGTTCCTCTCTTACAATTGTGTTATTTGTATTCTTGTTTAGAATTAATACATTTTTGTATTCTATACTCTATAAACCAGTAGAAAACTCTTAAGATACTAACATTTCTGCCTCTCTTCCCTTCACCTACTTGTCAGCTTCTTCCCCCACCCCCACCCAAGCACTCCTCATAAAGAGTAAGGCCTCCCAAGGGGAGTCAGCAAAGCCTGACATGTCAAGTTGAGTCGGGACCAAGCCCTTCCCCTCTATATCAACAAAGTATTTCTTAATAGGGCACAGGCTCTAAAAATCGAGTTCATTCACTAGGAATAAATCCTGGTCCCACCGCCAGAGGGCCTACAAACTGCTCAAGTCACACAATTGTCATCCACCTTAAGAGCCCTTAGAGTCCCGAAGAGTTTCCCGGGCTGTCAACCCAGAGTCAGTGAGCTCCCAGTAGATCTGGCCAGCTGTTTCTGTTAGTTTCCTGTTATAGTCCAGCCCCCTTTGCTCATATAATTCTTCCTCCTTCTCTTCAACTGGACTGGGAGCTAGGTCCAGTGCTTAGCTGTGGATCTCTGCATCTGCTATGATGACTATTAGGGTGGTCATCAATTTGATTATGGGGATAGGCCAATTCAGGTACCCTCTTTATTAATGCTTAAAGTCTTAACTAGGGGTCATCTTTTGGGATTCCTGGGCATTGCCCCAGGTTCCTCGTTATCCTTCAAATAGTTCCATCTATTAAGTTATCTCTTTCTTTGCTCTCTCTCTCTGTTCCTTCCTTAACTCAACCATCTGTTTCCTGCATCCTGCATCTCCTCTTACTTCCCCCCATGCTCCCATTTACTCAGAAGGTCTTATCTATTTCCCCTTTACAAGGGGGAGTTCATATTTGTCTCCCTTGGGTTTCTCCTTGTTACCTATCTTCTCTGGGGTTGTGCAATTTTGCAGTACCTTTTAAAAGCTCTTTAATTTGATGTTATGTAAAAAGTTTTGTAGCAGCTTTTGAAAATTTGGTGATATATAGGCTACATTTTTTTATTCAATTGTCATTGTTATAAACAAAATGATGATACATGTTACACACACACATACACAGTTTTATCCTTTGCTATGCTGGGATTCAAAATACTTTCTTTGCATTTGCTAATTAAGAATTTACAATTTACTAAAATCTTTGGCTTGTTAAAAAATCTATTTAGCATGATGTAGAGACAAAAATATGTAGTATCCAGAATTGTGGAGAGAATCTAATGTAGGAAGATTTTTGTGATCTCAGAAAACCCTGGGCTTTATAGTGGGTTTTGAGGTAGCCTGAGCTACATAGAAAAATCATCACTCTAAGGCACAGAATGCATTAAGTCTGTATATTTATTAAAATTTTTAATTTTACTTTGTGCTAGGCAGTGTTTCAAGTGTGTTATGCAAATTAATTTGTTCTAATATTTTAGAATTAACAGATATAGCTATTCATCATCCTACTTGAATTTTTCTAATACTTATTAAAATCTACTTCTTCATAGATTTGTTTATCAGCAGCTTTATTATCAAACTTGACATTATTTTCAAGCAAATAGATGCAAAAGAAATAGTGCATTTCATGCTTCATATTGATGCTCCATATGGGATGTCTCCAGAGACAGCAGCTATCATGTATTTTAAGCTCTAGCACAAACATATGTTTAAAATTTATGTTAAGAAAATTTTAAGACTGAAAAAACAATCTGCAACAATTTCATCTTTGTTGACCACTGCTTTTTTATAGTTTGATATCCAACTCATCTTTTTACTTCCAAGTAAATGGATGTTCTCAATGATAGTGGTGGTGAGTTAGATGGAGATCTGTCGGAATATTTTTACAGTTTGCTCTGTTCACAGAAGTCATCTATGATACTGTATAACTTTGCTTCAAATCTGACATAAAAAAAAAATCTAGGTTTATACCAATCACCCTTACTATAAAGTGTTTCAGCATTAAACTTTCCATTTATTTTACTTATGCCTAGGTCCATAAAACTTCTGGTATGGTTTCTTTTGTAGGGTATTCTTTTTTTAAAAAAAGTTACGTAAATGGACTAACACTTAACACTTTGATTTTATTATTCTTTTGAGACAGGATGTTCAGAATCTTGTTATTTATTCTGGCTTGCCTATTAGTCATTATGTAGTTCAGAATCTCTTTGAATGCATGGAACTCCTCCTGCCTCAACTTCCCAGCGCTAGGATTACAATTGAGCCCACATAAGTACAGTTTTATATTCTCCTATTAGCATAATTCTTATGCTTCAATACTTTGTTTATATTAATGAGAGATTTCCAAAGAACTTATAATGCTCAGAATATTTATTTTCATAACAACTGTTTACCACTTACATTCTTTGCAGTATGTGTTAAATGAGAACAATATTGCTGTAATACATTGTTATTGAGGGAATGAGGGAAGAAAGGTGGAAAGGTCAGGGGACAGAGCAGTAAGTGGAAAATGACAAACAGAAATTAAGTGCAGAAAAGACAACAATGAAGCACTTTACTTATATGCTAATCAAAACCACTAATATAAAAGAAACAATGTTGCTATAAATATTTCTCTACAGTACTCCACTTTTTTCTTGGGTCATATGTCTCACATTTTTGTAAATACAAATTTCAAATAGAAAAAGACTATTTGAAATTTTATAGGGTATATTTTAAATATGATAAATTATTATTTCACTTGCATCTTGTCTAGAACACATTATCTCACCTAATATTTGATGAGGTTAAATACATCTATGCATACATTTCTTTTAAATGTTCTTTTAGCAATTTTATTTGTAAGATGTTTGAGTACATTATGAGGACAATGTTTTGACATCATTCCCAGATACACAGTTGTTACAGTAACATTTGATAAGAGCATTGCTTTCTCAACTTAGTTAATTTAAAACTTTTTAAACTTACACATGTAGGTTGATTTTTGAAATATCTTTATGTTTCATTGATTTATGTGTTTATAATGCCATATATGCAAATTTGGTAAGGGTGTTTAAATTAAATTTGAATTCAATTTATGCAAGATTACATATTTCCTTCACTTCAGAATCATAATTAATCTTCTGTCTTTAAAATTGCATTGTTAGTTTCTCAGTGAAGATGCTTTCTAAATACTGATTGATATTTATTTGAATCTATTAATGAACTTGGGAAAGAATTTATCTGATAAATATTTTCTCTACTTCATAAAAATATTTTATCTTTTATTTATTTATTTATTATGAATAAACAGGTCACATTTTCTATCCCTGTATATCTTTAATCAAGGTCCCTTCCCCCTCCTACCACATCAGGTCATTCTTTCTTCTCCACATCTCCCCATCCCCGCCATGGGCAGGCCATCCCAAGGTCTCAAGGTCCCAATATTGCTTAGTTCAGCCTCCACTCCTAGCAAATCCAGTTTTCTCCCCCCAATCTCAAGACTGAGTCAGATGTTCCTCTAGGGGGAGTGGGATCCAAGGTGTCAGTCCAAGGTGTTTTATCTTTTTATTTAAAGTTAAATCACCTTTCTCAATATCTGAAGTATTCAGAAGCTGTGATTTCAAATGGGCCTGCTAAATGTATTCTTAAGTACCTATCACCAAGCATATTGATACTATCATGAAGAAATATTTATGTGTTAAAGATTTTCTTAGTAGAAAATAAAAATATAATTAAGGCTTACGTTGTCCTTGAAACACTAGCTGATGCAGAACCTGAGTATTATTTGTTTCAGTGGTTTTAATCTCTAATCATTAGGCTGTACATATATTTCTTCCTAATTAGTTTACATGTAGTGATTTTACCCCCACCTTTTATGATTGTGCTGGCTAGAACCTTGAACGCAATGTTAAATAAAAATGATGTTAATATCTGCTTTTCTTATAAAGGCATAATTATTAAAACTTCCTAGTTAGACTGTTAATGTTCATCATTTTTTACTTGTGAACTACAGACAGTTATCTTTCATTCTTGGGAATTAAGGACTTGTCTCTTAAAGTAATTGAATGTATGTAAAACAGAACTACTATTAAGATGTTTATTTATTAAGATGTTTTGGTCCTGTAATTTATAATATTGTGTTTGTAGTCTAAGCTAAGCATTTGTGTTAGATAATTAGTTAGGAAGTATCTTTTTTCTTTCTTCTTATGAAGGGAATTAGTGAGATTTTTATTAGATATCTTTTAAAAAATTATAGAATTTATCAGAAAAGATATATTTCTTTCTGAGGTTTGTATAATCAGTTTGACTTTTTTCATACAAATATCTCTCTTCCTATCTTTTGTTACTTGTTGAGTAAAATGTGGCCATTTATTTCCTTCAAGAATGTTTTTCATTTCAACAATGTTACCTAAATTTCTGAAGGTGTAATTCTCAGAATACTACTGTCCTATATAAACAGCTGTATCATATGTAGTGCTTCCCATACCCAGCAGCTACATGCTGTCTGATAGTCATTCACCTTACCAATACTGACAAAAAACTGAAGTCATCATTGCTGTTTTTCTTTGCTTCCATTTCAGTGACATTTTATTATTAACATTTAGTATACCCAACAATGGCTTTAATTATGTCATTTCTTTGCTTTCATCACCTTCTGTCTTTCTAAACTGCATTTCATTGATTTTAACCTCATGATTTTCTTTTCGATTACTTTGGGTTTATATTCTCAATCATTTTACTTTCTTTAGGCAGAAACTTAAGCTATTTATTTATAACATTCTTTTTGTTTTAATAAAATTTGGATGCTATATATTATCCTGTGTGTTAGGACTTGTTTCCTATACTCAGTATGTTAATGATGACATTAGCTTTTCTTCTGCTTTTTCTTTTTGTAGAAACTTTGGAAAATTAAACAAGACACTAATGATACATATAATAGCCATTGTACTTGATTAACAGCCTTATTCTATGTACAATATTTGTTTTCATTAAAATTGAAAATAACTTATTTTTTCTAAATACTTTTTAAGAGTTTCTCCTATTTTTTCCTTTAATTCTCCAATTAATTGAAATTTTAATCATTTTATTTTATGTTTTCCACTCATCTAATTTTTTTACAATTTATATTTAGGTTTACTTGCACCCTGCTATTCCACTTGATGAAGTTCATTTAGTGATTTATTTGTCATAATTTTTTTCTGTCATAAAGAACCTTGTATGATGGATAGTTTTATACCAATTGACAAAAGCTATGATATTCAGAGAGGAGGGGGCCTTGATTGACAAGATGCTTTCATAATGTCTGGCTGAGGAGAGACTGTAGGGCATTTTCTTAGTGATGATGTGAGAGGGCCTGGCCTATTGTGAGAAAGCCCACCTATGGTTGGTAGTTCTGCATTTATAAGAAACCTAGCATGCAAGTCAGAGGAACAAGCCAGTAAGCAGCATTGATTCTTTCATTCTCTATACATTGGTTCTTGCCACCCGGTTTCCTTCTTAACTCTGCCGGGCTGTTATATGTAAGTGAATAGATCCTTTCCTCCTCAAGCTGTTTAAATATCTTGCTGCAATTTAAATAATCAAGTGGAAAAAAGCCTGCAGTTCTCCAGAAGGAAAAAAAAAAAACCTTGATATTTATGAGTTCCAAATATTAGTAAATGCAAATATTAAGTACAGTCCTCTGAAAGTAACAAAAAACTAACATAAACTGTTCTTTATCAATAACATTTAGAATATAAAAGCACCAATAACCAGTAAAAAGGCAACTTTAAAAATCAAAGAAATAGAGTACATATCCAACACAAATTAGTATTTAGTATACATTAATATTATAAAGATCTTACACAGATAAAATAAAATATTTATGATATACATGTATACCAAACATGTGAAAAACATGCATAAACATTTCTCCAAGGAAGGTATAAAAACAAGAAAGATATATAAGCATGGTCATTAATATTGATCAATTAGAGATATGCCTATTAAAATTACAAAGATATATTATTATACATGGTCAAGTGACTGATAAATAGAAAATATACAAAATCAAGACTATAGAAAATTTGAAATTCACATATACTGTTACCAGAAATGACAAAACTGTTTGGAAAACATGAAGGCTGTTTCCCAAACTAATAAAAAGAAAATTACTGTATGTTGCAGAGAATCACAGCTAAGCTCTGGATTGAGGTCTTGAAATCCAATTGAAGAGAGAGAGAAAGAATTATGTAAGCAAAGTTGTTAAGTACATGATGTAGAAACCCACAGAGAGAGCTGATCCAAGCTGTCAGGAGCTCACTGACTCTGGACTGACAGCTGGGGAATCTGCATGAGACCACCCTAGGCCCTCTGCATGACTGTTGTGTGGCTTAGGTGGTTTGTATGCCCTCTAGCAGTGGGAACAGGATTTATCCCTAGTACATAAACTGGGTTTTTAGATCCCAGTCTCTATGGGGGATACCTTGCTCAGCCTTAATATAGAGGGGAAGGTCTTGGTCCCGCCTCTACTTTATATGCCAGACTTTGTTGACTCCCCATAGGAGGCCTTTTACTGCAGAGTGAATGGGGGGTAGAGTGGGAGATGCTGGGGGTGAATGAGAGGAAGGGAGAGAATGGGAACTATAGTTGTTATGTAAAATAAAAACTTTAAAATAAAAAATTAAAAATACTTCACAATGTGTGTGATCTCTTTTTCTTCTTTTTTAGCAAGTGTTGTTTTTATTGTATTCCTTGCCACTATTTTATACTATTCCACAGAAAATATATTAGGTTAGACCCATGCAGGCTCCCTGATTGTCAGTTCAGTCTCAGTGAGCCCCTCTATAAGTCCACATTTGTTGATTCTGTGAGCTTTCTTGTAGTGTTCTTGACTCTTTTTTGCTTCTACAATCTTTCCTCCCATTTTTCTTCAGGATTCACCAAGTTCCACCTAATATATCTGTTTTCATCAGTTGTTTGTTGGAGCTTCTCCAATGGTGGTTACACAGAAACTGGAAACAACTTATATATCCTTCACCCCGACAATATAGAAAGAAAATATGGTGCATTTACACAATGGATTATTATTCAGCTGTTAAAAAATAGCATCATGAAATTTACAGACAAATGGATAGAACTAGAGAAAAACAAAACAAAACAAAACAAAAAAAACTCATCTTGAGTGAGTTAACCCAGACAAAGAAAGACAAACATGGTATGTACTCATAAGTAGATATTAACTGTAAAATACAGGAAAGTCAGGCAACAATCTACAAAACCAAAGAGGTTAACTAGCAAGGAGGATTGGGGGAGGGGGGCAATGAATCTCCTTGGGAAGAGGAAATAGGATAAATTTTAAGGGTCGATTGAGGGTGAGTGGTGTTGGGAACAGGAGGAATCAGGTCAGGTAGGATGGAAGGAGAGAATACTGAGAAAGAATAGTGGACCTGGGAGGCAATTAAAGGGCAGGACAGAAATTTAGTGCAATGCAAACTTTCAGGTGTTGTTGGTTGTTTTAACTCTTTCTCAGTTTGGTTCTTTTAGGGGGCCTACCAACCAGCTCCCAAATAAATAATCTTGAAGTCTTATTCTTCTATAAATGCCTGGCTTTAGCTTGGCTTATTTCTAGCCATCTTCTCTTTTTTTTTTTTTTTTTTTTTTTTTTTTAAAAAAAAAAAACCTTTATTTATTTATTTGCCTTGGTGTTTGTCCGGAACTGGGAACTGGAACTACAGGCAGTTGTGAGCTGCCATGTGGGTGCTGGGAATCGAACCCGGGTCCTCTGGAAGAGCAGATGGTGCTCTTAACCGCTGAGCCATCTCTCCAGCCCCTAGCCATCTTCTCTTAACTTAAATAATATGATCTAGCTTTTTCTGAGCTTTTATTTTTCTGTATTTCTGTGTAATTTACTATACTTCTTAGTCCGTGGCTTGCCTTGTAGCTGGGTGGCTGCTCCTGATGTCCTCCTTCTTTCTTCATTTCTCCCTCTCTCTCACCCCAGATTTTCCTTATTTATTCTCTGTGCGTGCCAGCCACACATATCCTTTTTCCTGCCCAGCAATAACAGCATTTAGCTTTTCATTAGACCAATTAGATGTTTCAGACAGGCAAAGTAACACAGTTTCACAGACACAGTTTTCATCATTAAACCAACATTTCACAGTATAAACAAATGCAGCACTTCTTTAACTAATACTTTAAAACACTGAGTAATCTATTAAAAGTCTAGCTAAGACTTTTAGTAATGAGGATTATGGAAACTGAAATGGCCATCTTCTATAACAAGGCAAGAATTCAAGTGAAGCAATTGAGACACCAACCCAGCCGCAAAATCCTCAATCGTAAATCTTTTTATTAATTATGTATTTTTTCCTTTCTCCTTGTAAATGGTAGTTTTACTGGGTATAGTATCCTAGAATGGAATTGTAATCTTTTATAACCTGAAGAACATTGGTATAATCCATTCAGGCTGTCATAGCTTTTTTATTTTTTTTATTTATTATTATTTTTTGAATAAAGTCTCATTTTTTTATCCATGTATGCCCTTGTTCAAACTCCCTTTCCCCTCCTGCCCCTCCCAGTCACTCTCTCTTCTCCCCATTTCCTTATCTCCTCCCCAGCAAGGGAAGGAGGTCCCAAGGTCCCAACATGGCTTAGCTTTTATGTGAGCAACAAAACAACAATAGCTACAACAATAACAACAACAAAACCCAAAAACAAAACAAAAAACTCAGCTGTTATTTGGCTGGACCTATCTTTATATTTAAAGTGATTTTTTTAAATCTCTTGTTATTTTAAATATTTATTCTTTGTTTTATGAAGTTAGTATTTTCACATTTAAATGTCATGGAGCATTTCTTTTCTAGTCCTGTATAGTTAGTATTCTCTATGAAGAGATAAAAACTTCACTCAAGAAACCCCATTTTGTATTCTAGTAGCTATTTTATAAAAAGGTAAAATAAAGTTTAGTTTTTCATCTCTCACACTGGAGGGGCTGCCCAGTCCTGGGAAAAGAACATGTCCTAAAAGAATAGACCTATCAGGGGCTGCCCCATTTCTTATAGAAGAATAGCTTCCTACCTGCCTGGTTCTGGAATATTAGCCAAGAAATCAAGACTTAAAAATAAATAAAATCTTTGACAAATCAATACACAGTATGCTAACCAATGGCAAAGAGTAAGAGAAATGGCCATTATTTGTCTGATGCTAAAAACAAACACTGTAAATCTAAACAAATAATAAAATTATTAATATGTTCATAAATGTAATCAGTTTTATAACCAGTCCCACAAAGAGAATTTCACACCATCAACTATAACCTCTCTTTTACTTTAGAGATATAGACCTTACTGTTGATTATTTAAATGATAAAACTAAGAATTTTTATTTATGTAGCTTTATAACCACCTCCAAATATTACAAAAGAAAAACAGATTGATTTTTTTAGTATAGCAATGAGTAATAAGGTGGGTTATATCTTTCAGGTACCCACAATATGAATTACTAAATATCTCAGGAATTATTGAGGTTTCAAGTTTCATTATTTTTCTCATTATAATGACAGTTTGACATTAAAAATTGTCTTCACACACATCATCTTTAATCATATTTTTCTATATTCAATCCTTCTTTAGCTATTTTTCTAAATGTTATATTTACATAATACTGAATCAAAAATCCATTCTTTGTATGAGCATATGTGACATTTGTAGAAGCATCTCCCTCTTCATTGATTATGTTTTCACTAGTGTTTATATTTTACTTGCCCAATCTTTGCTACATATATATGTCTGTGCATATGCATTAATTTGCACACCTATCATCTATTTATCACATAACTCTTTATACATGCACCATCTCTAATTTACTGTCTAATGTGTCTATCATCTACTTATCTGTCTGTCTATCTATCTAGCTAGCTAGCTAGCTACCTACCTAATATCTGTTTCTCTATCATCTATCTCTATATACATACCTATCATCTATCTACTGTTATCCATATATCTATTTACCTATCCATTTCCTCTCTCTCTCTAACTATCTACCAATCAATCAATCTATCTATCTATCTATCTATCTATCTATCTATCTATCTATCTATCTATTATCTATCTATCTGTCGGTCTGTCTGCCTGTCAGTAAGTCTGTCTATCTATCATCTCATCTATCTACGTATTTATTTATCATTTACCTACTTAATCTATCATCTATCTCATTATGTGATATTTGTTTACATATAAAATGTGATAAATGCAAGTTCAAATGTACAAATAGACCAGGAGAATAAATTATCACTTCTCTATCAGGTTTTATTAATAGTTATAGCTTCAAATTTTTGCAGATAACAATGCATTTAATTTGTTTATCACTTTCTGTCTTTGATGTTAGCAAGAACAAAAACTAAACTTATTTCCAAACTTTCTTTTAGGTTAAATTTCAGATGATTTTTATCACTGAAGCTGTCTATTAAAGGGTCTTTGGCTGGGAATGGCTTTGCTAGAGACATGTTATTTTGGAGCAATTTTTTTGCTTGGCTTGGGGTCACTAATATTCACTTGAGGTAACATCAGACATTTCTATTTTTTGTTCACGTTAAAAGTCACATCTTTGTGGTGCAGTTTGTTAAGTACTGGGTCAAATTCTAATAGCCAATCATGAGATTTTGGGGTGTAAGAATTATGTTGTGGCATGGCTCTGTTGCTCTAGTTCTAGGATCTGAAAAAATCTTGAATCCCTTCATTTCCTTAAAGATCCCTCTTTCTAAATCTTAGATTTTTCCATGGCTTATAATTAGGTTTGGCAGATTGACAAGGGATAAATATACCCAGGCAAGTTCATCTAGCCATAAATTATATTTTTCACAACATTTGTATAAAGAAAATAAAAGTGAAAAGAAATGTATTGCTGCCAATGAACACTTTGTTTTGGTGGTTGTGGGACAGTGAACCTAGGACTGGTAAGTACAATAATAAACACAAAACATATAACAATCACAGCATCCCCTCTTGATGGAAAAGGCATTGCTGAAGACATGCTATTTGAAGACATTTTGCTTCACTTAAGGTCTCTAATGTTCACTTGAGGAACATCATAACTCAAAAAAAAAATCCCCTTTCAAAAATAATGTCAGTTAATTAAGAAGTGAGTAGTGTATTTCTGTTGGGTACTCACAGAAAGAGTATGATTATAGTCCTCAGCCTTCTATTTAATGCTAACGTGGCACAACATGATTGAATGCATTGGTATTTGTATCTCCTCAGACTGTCCAAAAGAGTTTCTGATTCATAATCTAATATAATGATAAAAGACACATCAAGATTTTTCACTTTTCTGTTATAGCTGTTAGATTACCTAATTTGGTGCATGAACATGTGTGTGTGTGTGTGTGTGTGTGTGTGTGTGTGTGTGTGTGTGTGTGTGTGTGTTAGAATACCTTTTTCCTTTGTGGAAGCAATGAGGAATAATAGCAGAGTTTGAAAAAATGTAAGACAGTAGACTTTAAAATTCACATTTTATATGGATGTTGAGGATAATTATCCTGCACTAGATTACACTATGACTTTAATATTTGGTTTCATAACAGAACTGTATGGAAATACCACAAGTTATTTATTTATATTACTACTTTTTTAGCTTGTTATATAAAAGGAAGATGTCAAAAAGTAATGCTAAATTTGTGTAAACTGAAACAATTAGTTTTGGAAGTTTTCCAGGTTATAAAAATAAATCATTAGAAATATATGTATTTAATATATGTAATAAAGTTTGCTCACATCTTTACAGTTCAAATGTCAATGAGACATATCATTTTTTTCTATATCAAATGGCTAGGTGACAAGGTATGTTGATGAACATGCTTAGAACTTAATAAAAACTTACATACTAGTAGAGGATGCCCATTGTAATATGAAGTTTCTGGCCTGAACTAGCCCTATGGCAGGACCTGTCTGCATCCCTCTTGCCAGTTATCCCTCCAAAATGACTCAGATGCTTACATTAATCACATGCTGCTTGATCTGTGGCTCAGGGCTATTGCTAGATAGCTCTTTCATCTTAACCCATTTCCATTAGTCTATCTTGCCATGTGGCCCATGGCTACATATTTCTTTACATCTTGATCCTGGGGTGGCTCAATTGCATCTCCTGGGACTCTACCCTCTAACTTTTTTCTATGTTCTATTTCCTACCTTCTTATAAGATGCCCTGCCATAGGCCCAAAATGTCTCTTAATTAACAAATGATATTCACAGCATGTAGAAAGACATCCCTCATCACCTCATATTCAGAGTTTGTATTTATTTTGGAAGAACACAAAAATGCCTTTATAAAGAAATGATTAATTTTTGATTTTGTCATTCTTTTCAAATGGTCTTAGATATATATTTTGAGAAAATTACATTTTAAGTTCAAAATTGCCTACAATTTAAAATTCTATGTATTTTGCATGGGGATGATATCTTATAGGGAAATTAAAACCTATAAAGCTGTCACTCACTCTGGTTTTAAAAAATGAGTATCAAGAAAGTCTTGTTGTTAAATATGTAAACATTCAAACATTGGGAAGATTAATACTCCAGTGAGCTTTGTGTAGAATAAGTTAATCAGTCTGTAGTATTAAGTATGAATTACATTTGTGGTTTAAAATTTGCAAATATAGAAAACAAAAAATTTACTTTATATAAATTTTGGAAATGACTGTTGCCCACTAAGACAGTAACTGTTGACAAACCTATTTCTCCTACAAGAGTTCCATGCTTACATGAAAATAACCATTATTTTAAGCAATTTTACTTGAAACAATCATGTTTTAAAATTTTTTTCACTGATGCTTTTTTTTGTGTTACTTTCATGTAACTATAGTGCATATGGAACACAGAAGAATGTTTTCAAGTGGCTCTAAGTGAATATAGCTACCTACTAATCCCAATAATTAATTATGTATATAAAACTTGAAAAAATCACCAAAACAACTTTTAAATTCTTATAGACAACTATTACCTCAGTTTGTTATACATAATAACTAGTAATAGAGAACTTGTCTCCTATGTATCGTATTTGCAAAGCAAGATAAGGATATGCATAGAGCATCTTTGGTTTTTTTAGGGAATGATTTTATGCTCTTGGACAGATGAGCTCCAGCTCTCACACTGGGACTGGGGAGGGAAAAAGTGACACAATTATGCAGTGTACACTTTTTTTCAGCTCTTCAAGTTCCTGCACAATGTTCAATTAGAGAATACGCTACTATGGCTGCTCAGATAGAGAAGTAACAGAAGTCAACCCAGGAGATGTATGTCGCTGTGCGAGTATATTCTCGTACATTGTTCAAGAGGAACATTATCTGTCACATATCCTCTGCACATAGCTAAGTTTTTCATTCACTACAGTTCATTACAAAGAGAGCTTCCCTAGTTAAGTAGCATTTGTCTGTGTGTATAAATACAAATATTTAGAAGGTACTTTGACTCCTTGCCTCTTCAACTAAACTATAGTGAGACTACAGTGTGTTTTACTCCTCCCTTGGGCTTAAGACCTTAAGTCAAGTCTCTTTTCCACAGATTTAGATTGCTGGATACAAATTCCATTTTTTTGAAAAGGCCTTAAACCCAATAAAAAATGTGTTTTTACCACTCTAAGAGTTATGCCATGGTTGCACTAGTAGGCACATCTTAACAACAGTATAGTGCTGTAGATTGTAGGGTTTTCAACTAGTTAAAAGTTTTTATTTATTTATTTTTTTCTCAGAAGCTTTTTATATCACTTTTCAATGCCATGAAAGCAACTTAGCAAGGTGGAGGATTCTGATGCAGTACAACCTTAATTTCACCATATCTTACAATTAAAGTATATGATATATTCAGCAATAGTGACTTATAAAATATTTTAATTAATAATCAGGAAGAACAGTAAAAGACAGCGTTACTTCAGAAGTGTCTGGTACTTTCCAAAGTAACAACAGCTCTCAGGAAGGTGTCCTACATTTATCACTTGGATGTTTATCTAGTGACCTATAATTTTTAGTGCACCATTATCTTGATACACATGATAACTCCTTTCTTTCTAACCTACATTTTTATTTCATCAGCTAATAAAACAGTAGGTTTTTATATGGCGGTTGTAGATTTGCATTGTTTTGGTTGAACCTCCTTTCAATTGCTACCCACAGTATTTACTTTCTCCTTTCACATCATTATCCACCTCCTCAAAAACCTTGTTCTAGTTTTATCAGTTCTACAAATATTTCAAGTTAAAGATTCAAATATAAATGTTAGAAGTAAGAGATCAGTCCATATATTAGGAAAAATATGAGATGTTTTTCTTCATTCCTAGTTTATCTAACTCATTGTAATTTTTCCAGTTCTCACCATTTACTTACAGATGTCATAATATCATTTTCTATACAGCTGAATAAGATACTAGTAGGATTATGCACCATATTTTTATTATTTATCCTTAGATGGTAAACATCTATGCTGATTTCATTTTCTATAGAATGTAACCAAAGCAGCATGAAAATAAATGTGCATGTATGTGTGTTTTAGGATATAGAATCTTTAAGTATATACCCATGACTGGTGAGGCCCAACTTTATGAGAGATATATCTCTCACTTTTTGTGAACTTTTTCCCTGATGTACATAGAGACTGCACTGGTTTCCACATAGAGGAACAGGCTCTAGTGGATAGTTTGAAATAGTCATACAGATGTGAAGTGGGATTCAGGCATTATTTAGGGAAGCTTAGAGGCATAGCTTTTGGGTATCAAGCCCCTGAACGAGGCATGGCCAGACTCCACTGAGACCAAGGGCACACTGATCTTCCTTCCAATTTTATTCCTGTGTTCTCAGGGAGTAGATTGGCCATCCGACATGGGACAGTTCCACTCTCCAATAATTGTCTTAAGGTTCAATTTGTATCAGTTATTGTTTATATAACCTCTAAATAAATATTAATTCTTTATATGATATATTGAAAGGAAGTAATTCTGAAATATATGACACCCAAAGTGGAACACATTCCAACCACGCAAGATGCAAGATGTAAAGAAATAGGTAAGCCACAAGCAATGTAGCAAAACAGATGAATGGAAATCAGTTGAATTATGAAGCAAGAGCTAGCTAGTAATATGCCTGAGCCATAGCACAAATCGAATATAATTAATATAGTCCTCTGTGTGTTTCTGTGGGACTGCAGGCATGCATGTTTGGATCATGGGACAGACAGGCCAGAAACCTGTTATTACACAGATGCCCTGATTAAACTCATAAGTGAAAATTAAGTAAAAGACTTCTAAGACAAGATAATATATGTAAGAGATAGAGGTAGCCAGAGTGAATTATGCATATGTGTAAAATCAGAAAAGATGAAATCATACACACAGAGAAACTATTCTTGAAAACAGTAGTGTGTGTCCTGTGTGTGTGTGTGTGTGTGTGTGTGTGTGTGTGTACAAGAATCCACAGGCAACTATGTGTGTTTTGCTAGGTAGTCTTAGTACTTTGGGTTTATCATGTAAAGAAAACTATCTATCTGATGGCTTCAATTGTTTTCTAGCAGCTGTGACTACTGCCTGTCAACCTCTGAATACAAGTGAATCTGAATCGGGGAGTATTTTATATCAAAGCTCATGCTACCCAATTCTAAACTGAGACTATTGATACTAACAAACAAAAATAAAAGTATCCAGTACTGTCTGCCCTAATCATATCAGGAGGCTAGACACCCAGGAGCTCATTGTTTAGAAATAAGACCACGCTAAAAATACTTAACTAACTTGTTTTGGTCACTTTGTAGATCACAGCATAATAAGAAACATGGTGTTCTTTTATTCTCACATCCTCATTAAAGAGAAAGTCACTATGTAATTATTTTAAAATATAATAATATTATTAAAATACCTTTATATTACCCATTGTTTTATATTCAGTAAAATAAAATTTCCAATAAAATTAATTTCTATATTAGGCAATTACAATTTTAAATATAATAATTTGTTAGAAGTCCTGTAAGAGAAGAATTAATTCTTAAAAATGAAGACATGAAAGAACTTTCTCATTGCTTAAGGTTTAAGAGAATTATAATTTTCTGATTTTTTTTCCTGTTATCTCTCTCTTCAGTGCTATAATACTGAGAAAGTATAGGTCACCAAAAACTCTATGTCTGGAATGTATAAAGACATCCTTTCACATTTAAGACAACTATGACAGCTGTCTGGCAATCATGAGGAATAATGATCTGGAAGGATTTCAGAAATGCTTGGGCATCAGTTGATGCCATCTATCATGTAGTGATCTCATTCCTGTTAAAAATGCCCATGAAAGTGTAAAGAATCAAATTACTTTGCTTCAAGTTATATAGAAAGATATGCTTTTACAAAGGAAAAAATACACTTGCTGGAATCATTTCAGAAAAGTATAGTAGATTAATAAAGTATCAGACAAAATTCACTTGATTGGAGAAACTATTGCCATTGAGAAATGGCCAATTATAACAGATTACATCCAATATCTGACCAAAAATGTGTGTGTATGCACATGTCTAAGTGTGTGCATGTGTGCAACTCATCATATTTAAAACTTGAAATGTTTCTGCAATAATTTATATATATACATATGTTATGTATTACTTTTGCATTTTAAATGTATTATTGCTGTAGGAATATGTTCTGGTATGTTGTTAATATCTGTCCTTTTTACTGGTTTAATAAGAAGTGGATTGATTGGAAGGCAGATAGGAAGTGTGGATGGGGCTACAAGACTAAGAAAACTCTGGGAACAGGAAGGACAGAGCAGAGAGGCCAGATGTGACACCAGCAGATGCATTAGAAAGAAGTTGAAATGCTGCTCTGAGAAAGGTACCAAGCTACATGGCTACACAGATTGATGAAAATAGATTGAGATAAGAAGAAAGAGCTGTCTAGCAATATGTCTGATCCATAGGCCAATCAGCATAAAATTAATATAAGTCTTCTGTGTTTTCTTGTGAGACTGTGGGACTGCAGGTCTCAGGTCTGGACCACAAGTCAGAGAGAGCAAAAACTTACTATTACATATTATCTAATGTTCATGCTCATATTTATTAATGTTTTAAAAATTAATTTCTTTAAAATTATTACAGAACGATGGGGTTTTCTAAGGCCTTCTCATACATACTTTTGTTTTTTTAATTCTATCTCTTACTGGCCCCTACCATGTCTGTCTTACTTCTGAAAATCCTGCTAAGTTCCCCTTGAGTTTTACTCTCATCTTATGTTTATTTTATTACCTCTTTTCTTTTCAAATCTCTCTTCTCTTCTTTTGATCCTTGCTCTATTTTTATCATGCACGTGCAGTGTAAACTTTGAAATTCAGAATAATGAGCAACCCTGTATAAAAGAAGAAAATAATTATCAACTATCTGTCACATTGGAGATTGTTTTACAGAATTTTCAAATGGTATTAAACATTGCAGAATTTGATTTTTACTCCTTTGTAAATGATTTATTAATAATTCAGGTGGTAATTATATTGGCTCAGATCTCGAACTTCTGAGACAGTGTGACCATTAAAACTTCCCAGTCCAAAGTTAATATTGTGTTTCTTTTCTCAATTTGAGTAAAATCTTCAAACTCCATCAACTTAGGTCATTAATAGCTTTAATAAATTGCACATGTAATTTGTTTCATCCCTTATTTTATTCTTTATATTTACATGAACAGTAATTTTCTAAATGGTCTGTCTTTGACCACTATTTGTTTATGGAAACATGTTTTTATTGCTGAATTGATTTGTTCTTGATAAGAAATGCATCATAATTTCTTTAATCTCGGACTAAGTTATCTAACTCTACTTTAGTATGAATTCTCAAAATATCAGATCATATCTAAGCAATCCTCCAGGATGATTGTACTGTACAACTCTCACAGATTTCAGAAGCAGCACAGGAACAGTTACTGTCCTGTTACTATCAAGGATTTTACACTTTGTTTTTGCTTTTCTGTAAGTTTCAGAATCGTATTTTTTTATGGGGCATGGTTCTTAGCCACAGAATAACATCACAGGCTCTTATTATTACAGAGGCCAGGTTACCTTGTCTGTACCATCCATTCTTTTGTTTATTATTATTATTATATTTTTAAAAGGTCTTTTTTTCCATGTATCTCCTGCTCCCTCATCCTTCCCTGCTCCCAATCTCTCCCAATCAGACTTTAATTTCTCCCCCACTGCATCCCCCATCCCCTCCCCCAAAAGAGCAGGAAGTCCCAAGGTGGGTCAGTTCAGCGTGGTGGATCTACTCTAGGCAGATCCGATTTTTTCATCCCAATATCAAGGTTGGGTTAGCTCTTCCTCTAGAGGGAATCGGCTCCAAGGTGTCAGCTCACTTACAGGAACACAGTCTGATCCCACCCATCGAGGTTCTACATACTGCCTATGACAATTGACAGTTGCCTATCCTTGGAGGGCCTAGCTCTTTGTCCTATGGTTCCCAAGGGACTGTTATTGATATAGTGTGCTCTCCAGAGCTCCACGCAGCCAGCTCTGTGGGACTCCTCCTCATAAACCCTATCCTCCTGCTCTCCAGCTGTAACGGGAGATCGGCTTAGTGCTCATCCATGAATCTCTGCCTCCACCTCCATTCATTGTTGGGTGTAGTGAACCATCCATTCTTAAATTCAATTTTTATGTTTTTTTGAGTTAGTGTAATAGATTTTAAAGATAGATTTATCCTTCTAAGCACTCTGTTATCTTAGGAGAAGTATACATTTTTATTAATATTTCTGAGAAAGACTAATAAGATTTAAGGTTCATGAATCTAGATAAACCACAGTTAACTGGCAGGATGCTGCCTACTTCACAAGAAGCAATGACTTTCTTAATATTTTGTTGAACATAACGTATGAACTCTATAGATATGGTCTGATGCAATAATATCAGGTTTTATTCTCCTAAGAAAAGTAATTTTTCTTTGCTTCTCCTGATAATAGATGTGGTTAGAAAACTTTCCAAGATTGAGCTGTATGTATGTCAAAAGATGACAATATTCCCAGAGCAGAAAGCACAAAGAAATGAGAAGTTTACATTGTGAGTCCATGTTTTCATGTTGTAATAATGTGTGTATGCATGGAAAGAGTATATGCACATTTGAGCTTTATGGACATGAAGTTCTTGCTGTGTTCCTTAATTTCTACACTGTCCAAAGTTTCCATCTAAAGACAAATATTTTTCAAAGGAGAAGAATTAGAACAAGAGGTTAAAAAGATCTCTTTGTGTAAAATGCCTCCCACAGAAGCATGAAGGCCTGGATTCTGATCCCAGCCTTAATGAAGAATGTGCCTATAAACCTAGAACTGAGAAAGGCAGGATGGAAACCAGCAAAACAATGTAGCTTTTTGGCCAGGCTTTTTAACCAAATCATTGAGCTTTAGTTTAAGTGCGAGAACCTCTTTCAGCAAAGCAAAGAGTAACTGTGGAAGATGTGTGGTGTGCATGTAAACCCTTGATAAGACATATAGTGTGCATGTAAGCCCTCACTGTTGCTGATACAAATTTACCATTCACCCAAAGAAAACAGAAAAAAAAAGGAAAAATTTGAGAGTTTGTATTCAGAAGTTTATCTGTCTGGAACAGAAACTTTCAAATACCTGACAACTGCTTCCCAAATAATTGACTCAAAGGCTTAATATTATAATAACAGGTAGGCCAATAGTTTAAGAATATTACTATCTAGCTCTTAGAATTAAATTAAGTCATAATTCTTATCTATGTTTAGCCACATGTCTTGATACCTTTGCTTCAGGGCATGCATTTGAGTCTGTCGCTCATTTGTTGCCCTGTCTTTTCCCTTCCCAGAGTTCTAGTTTGGTTGCCCTGCCTAAATTTCCTGCCTAGCTATTGACCAAGAAGTGTTTTATTAAACCAATATAAGTAACAAATCTTTATAGTGTACAAGAGCATTATCCCACAAGACTTGCTCGATAAAACTCATTAAATCTTTAGGATGTTATTAAGAAGTCACCAAGAGTGCCTTTCACAGAAATTTCCAGTCTGTCTCCAAGTCTACTGTCAACACTTTGTCTCCTTTATGTAAGAAAGTGAGCAGAAAACACATTTGTTTACATGAATGTCTTAAGAACTCCCACTGCCTGGTTATTTAGAACCTGATGATATTCACTCGTGTATACATTTCTAACTCTTATACACAGCTTGAAGGCAGTGGGCATTCATTTAATGCAAGCGAGAAAAATAAATAAATGGATATACACACAAATGAGGCCTAGACAGTGGCACTATAAATCACTTGTTACTTTACATTTTAGTATGTAATCCATCCATTGAAGCTAGTTGTTTCTCTAAATAATTATTGGCTTCATTTGAATTGTATATCCTGAAAATAAATGCTTTTTCTGAGTGGGTCTTGCTCCTGTTCTTCTCTGTAAATCTTGTTGAGTAGGCTTCTGTGCCCTGGTTCCTCTTCCTTTGATTCCAATTACTCATAGTTTGTTTACCACTCATTTTGTCATTTAAATCTGCAGCTGACATAGCTATGCAGATGAAATGATTTTGCATGCAGTACACATACCCTCCCTTAAAAAAAAAAAACTCTACTGAATCAAGCCTTCTGGAAGGAAATTAAGTCTACTCACTCACTTTCACATTTTGATGCACACAAGGGGATAATATGTTCGATGTAAGTTATTTTATATAGTATAAGTTTTCCTTGATTAGAAAAGAAAACAAAAACTTTTGTAAAAAGATTTTTTAAATTGTTTAAATCTACTGATTTATAATAAACTAAACTTTAGCAGTTTATGCAGAAAGAAATTTTAACCTAAAATTTTATTATAATGTATTAATGAACAAATGGCAATATCTGCTAGTTCAGGATATAAAATATATACAAATCAGGTGATATTTATTTCTAGTTGTGCTGGAGTCTCAAGTCCAAGAGCAAGAGTCCAGCAGATTTGGCAACATTACATGACTGTCTTTCTGCGTTTTACCTAATCTCCATGCTGAGTCCTCACATGGCTTAAAGCAGAATCTGCTTCCTCTGTTCCTCCTCTGAAAATGAAACTTCTTCATGTCTAAAGAAACCACCGCAGGGCACGATCTCATCACAGGTAAATATGTTTTTTCTTTCTAGAAAATGGAGAGAGGCATAAGCATTCAAGCATTAGTTAGCATATTTCTAAGTCCATTCTTTATTTCATTATTAAATATTTTTATTTTTGATATTTAATAGACACTTATATTATTTTTCCAAGCATGTCTTCTCTTCAAATCCTTTTCTGTACCCTGTCTGCTCCTTTTCAAATTCATGGTCTTTCTTTTCATTAATTGTGTTGTATACAATGTATGTACCTATACCCCTGTTCAGTCTTTATATTGATAGTTGTATGTCTGTATTCTGGAGGAACTCTAAGTGATGCCATGATAATGATTATAATTAATGTTCCTCCTTACAGAGAGAGATGTAGTTTTGCCCACTGCATCTTATATTCACTCTTCATAATGATGCATGTTACCTTTACATCATAGGTATTCACCCTCAGATTTCTATGATTATCTTAGGAAGCTGCCATGGTATAGTGATTGCAAACTGTCCACATTCCAGTGCAGCTCTGTGTAGCTGTTAACTCACTGTGGGGATTTAGTCTGGTACAAAACTAGGGAAAAGGTGATACAATGTCACCTCTGTGTTTATATTACCTAATAAAATATTCTCCATTGCTAATTGCCTCATTGTGTCTTCCAAGCTGACAATAAAATAATATATTATGAATGTTATTGTTACAGAGAAATGATTTCTTTCGACAGTTAAAGGCAAGAAGGTAGTATAGTTGAGGTTCCTATCAGTTCACAGCACTAGCTACCTACTGATAGAAGCAAGTGAGATGCCAGCTGAATGTGTCAGGCTCTTTGACCCACAGAAACTGCTAGATAACAAATAATCACTGTTTGACTTGATGATGGTAATTTTGTGTGTTCGTGTGTCTGTCTCTGTCTCTTGCTCTCTGTCTCTCTGTGTAAGTGTTGTGTGTGTGTGTGTGTGTGTGTGTGTGTGTGTGTGAGTGTGTATGCTGAGTTGTGCTATGTTTGAAACCAGTAAGTTCTCCATGTAACATAAAAAATGGCAGGCCATTATGAGTCCCTTTAGTAAGCAGCAAATTGTCTTAAAGTAAAATAGATGTGTAATTGTACAGAAGCAGCCACAGAAGCACCAGGATGCAGTATGACAGAGGCCAACCCACCTGACCCTACGTCTCTCTCAGGAGGAAAATCACCAGTGATATACACATTGCTTCCTCTATCTCTCTTCCCATCTGCTTTTCTCTAAATAAAATTCAGGTTTCTTCAATAATAACATTATATATTGATATAAATAAATAAATTATAACTGCTTAGAAGTTCAATGAAATACATAGATTATTTAAAGTCTGTTTAATTTCTGTATGGTGTTTGATTTGTAAGTTCTTTATAGTAGAAAGTTAAGAAATTATAGAAAATCAAATAAAAAGATCACAGAAGGTCCCACATAATTCATAAACGAGATGTATTTTGAGTACAAAGCTTCCTCAGTAGAAATGAAGTCTTGTTGAATGCTTCCTATCACAAATTAAGTAGCAATAGCATCGAAACTGTGACATAAGATAACTTTTTTAGAGAGAGAGAAAAAAAACAAGAATCAACCTTAGAGAGTATAATGTAGTATTTGTTTTTTTGATAATAACATACTGCAAATGAGCTACCAGTAGTGATAATGGAGATATTTGAGAGGATAAAAATGTCTCTCTCTGTGTGTCTCTCTCTGTCTCTGTCTCTCTTTCTCTCTTTCTCTCTCTCTCTCTCTCTCTCTCTCTCTCTCTCTCTCTCTCTCACACACACACACACACACACACACACACACACCCTTTAAATGCCATCTCCCTTTTTTGCCGAAATCACTACTCATTTTGTATTTTCAATTTCTTTACTCTGTCTTGAGAATGATGCTCCGGAATCTGCTGACTGAGAAGAACTTTTATCCTAACTTCCTATGTGGCAGCCAAGAGATGCACAGCAAAAAGCATTGCTAAGGCTACAATTCTAGGGACTCATGATACTTTACAATCTATCACACAATTATGTCATCAACTATTAATAAAAATGAAAATCATTGCTGTAAAACAGTGAGGATGATTTACGGTTGTCCTGTATATTTGCTCTGTAACGATGCTTGACTGTAGGTGATTGGTGCTCACTGCCCATTATAAAACAGCCATCAATTATGTTGAAAATAAAGCTGAGGATGAAAAAGAGCACAGAGAGATTAAAGGTTGTTCTATTTGCTTTATCCTTTCCATGTTTGTATCTTCTTTTTGAACCCATCTATTACATCAAGGATGACTGTTGGTGCTGTCGGAAATCAACCTGCATCTCTTTGATTTGTGTTGGGGAAGACTACAGCTCATTCAGCAAAGCTATCATATCATGCTGCGAGTCATGCTCTCTTAATCATCTGCCCAGGAATACTGGCTGAATAATAACTATATGCAAAAATCAGAACATATGGTACAGAAAACTAATTACTGTATAAATATTTCACTATGGTGTCAGTGATGGAATCATTGCAACAGTTCTACAACTGTGTCTCAGGAGCAATGCCAGCATATTAGATACTGTTAGCAGGAACAGGCCAAACCTACAGCGCCATATCTGACTGCCTTGTCCCATGAAGTTATAATTTTCTTATGCTTATGAAGTTTTGTAACATCCAGAAGGTATAAACTGACCTCTTAAATAGTCATCCTTTATCTTTATCAAGCTTAATTAGGAGCCATATGCTCCCAGGGTTCACACATCATGGATATATAACTTCATTTAAAACCTGCTAGAGCTTCAGGGTCTGAACCAAATCTATTACTTAACAGTATGAAGGTACACTCATACCTTACACAAAAACATTAGTCATGATGGCATACTTTGTTGGGGTACATTATGGATAAAAAGCAGACAATGATAGTGTTGCAATTGCTGTTTACAATAACTGAGAACTCATTAGGTATTGTAATAAGCAAGATGATTTCTTTAAAGGCCTGAAACAATCTCCCAGAAGGCATTATTACAAGCATCTATTTAATAAGTAATACAACCATAGCAAGAACTTTTAGATAACTTGCTTAGAAATATTCATGAACTGAATTGCAAAATGGAGGTTTAAATGCAATAGTTCCGAAACTAAACTATTGATATTAACCAATGATAAATTGTATACCTCTGGTGTAGCTATAATTTTCAGCCACTTGGAAGAGCTCCTGAATGTCTTAAAAATCTTATTGCATATCCTATTGAGAGAGAATAATGAAGATGCTTATGATATTGATCTGGATATTATTTTTCTACAGACTTTCAAATATAGACATCTGAATATAAGTATAACAAGGTAACAGAGAAAGAAAACTATAGATAAGGTGGAAACCATAGGTATTCTATTAGGAGAGTAACTGGAATATAGCAACATAATAAAATGAAAATACATCAAAACTAAGAGAAATTTATATATTTCAACAGACTTATGATATAATGCTAAAATAAAAAAATCAATATATATATATGTATATGAATCCTGAAGTTACGTTCTTATAGCCAAATAAGAAGATAGATAAACTGGTAATAAATAGATGCCAGAAATGTACTTCAGATAAGGTCTTCAGATATTTACCTAGAATTGGAATTCAAGATGTTGAAAAGACAACCACAGGATAATCATTCTCTTTTCCACTTCATTTAGTTTTCTTTCATTTATTATAATTTTGGCCTGGTGAAAGAAGCTCTCATTTTAAGTTTAGGCTATCTTAGAAGGCACTATGTATCTCTGCCTAGCCTGGAATGAATAGCAACTTTGCCTTATTCTCCTAAATGCTGGGATTCCAGCCTAAACACAGCATGTATGGCTGTCCACAATTACACTTTTTTGTTGTTGATAGTGGTGGTAGTCTTTCTGGAGACTAATATTGGAACCTCCAGTATGTAAGATTAGCACTCTGCTACCACGGTGCATCCTGAGACGTGTGAAGGCTTCTGATAAGCTAAACCTAATACAATGAAAATAAGCTATATAGAAATGTTGGTAGTTTTGTACAAAGGGTAGCATAACAAATACCAAGTAGCAAGTGGAAGTTTTCTTTTTCTCATGAACTACGACTTCTCATTTTAGATGTTGGTATGGAGGTAACTTGAACAGAAGAGCTGATGACAGATAGCTTAGGAGGAGAAAAGAATGCTGACAGGCAGGATACCTGGAGTTTTCCCAATTAAGCAGCTTCATATTGAAGTATATATTCTTCAGTAACTTTCTCCATGAGTCTCATAGCTGACTCTAACCTCTATCTTACTCAAGCACAGCAATGTTTCATGGCCATGTCAAATATGGAAAACTAGAAAAAAATTGCCTTACTCATGATACCACCAGATCATGCTAAACTAAACTGTTGGTTTAAACTAAACTGATTATAAATTTGTCCTTCTTTTTACTCTGAATATAGAACATATGTTTCACTTCCATGAGTAGGGTAAGGGAGAGAATGAAGAAGTAGATATTAGCAATGAATACACTGAAAGCAGACAAATAAAACTATAGCCAAGCCTGATGCTGTGGTCAAAACTCTCTGTGAAATATCCTATACTAAAAGATAAAACTGCTTTTCAATCCAAAAGAGCAGCCTGGATGAAAATGCCTCAGGCCTTGATTTGTGCTTGCTGCTCTTTGATGGTGGGTGAATAAAATGTGATAATAAGTTTCCTGGTGCACAAAGGCCATCTACACAGTGACAGACTTCAGCATTTATTGTTTGAAACAATCCCAGGAATAGTTTCTCAAGCCTTTGCTCAGTCCAAGCATAGGCAGGAGAGCTTTTAAAATGATGATCACACACTTTGGTGTTTACTAATGAGCCTCTTCTGATAAACTCATGTCCTACTGAGAGTTAAAGGAGATGTGTAACTGTAATGTACTCTATGAAAACATTTATCTTTGAAATGTCCCTATCTGGACAATTCCCACAGCCATCTTTTCCCTCATCTCTATCTAACTAAGAGAATCTAATACATCCCAGGCCTACTGGGACAGGCATCTGATATCACATGACATCAGTTGATACTGAAGATGCAAAGTAGTGAAAGAAATAGCCAAGATTCCTAATTTCTTAGTTACTTTTTTGTTGAAGTGTGAAAACATCCTGACTGAAGTAATTTAAGAAGGAAGTGGGTTCACAATGGTGGGGAAATTGTGCTAATAGGAACTTTGAAGCACCTGGTCACAGGCATGAAGCAGAGAGAGATGTATGTTTATCTTCAGCTCCATTTTGGTGATCTAAGATTTCAGTTCAGAATTGTACCAGCAATAGTGGATGGGGCAATCCACCTAAATTAACCTAATTGGAGTCCTCTACCATAGGTGTACTAAATGAGCTCTAATTTAAATCTCTGAAAGAATCTTCCTTAAAAGTTAATGTAGAAGGTAACTGTGGAATGAATCCAACATTGATGTTTGAGTATCCACACATCTGTATACAAGGGTACACACATGAACATGTACCACCCATACAAGCATTCACATTTTTTAAAACTGAAGGTCAATAAAGCATAAAAAAGTCTACATATGAGAGAAATTGTTAATTTTGAATTTCTACCATTAGTTTCATCAAAGAGGAGAAATTAAATTTTCTATGTGTGTCACTAAATCTAAAGTAGCCTTAACATAACCTACATATTAGAATTACTGTGAAGTAACTAATAAAAAACCTATCAGCTATGAAATGATATTACTTACATTGTTATGAAGTTAAAAATTACACAACAATCTTTGATCTTAGTGATGTGACCTTAGGCCAGCACTGTAACTAAAATGGAAAGATAAAATGGAGCCAAAATGACATTCTCAATTGCTTGTTCTTCCTCTTAAATATTACAAATATATTTTAAATTGAAATAGAATTACCCCATTTCCTTTCTCCAGTCTATCCTCTACTCACTTACCATAATCGACTACATATTTCTCTTTTTATTTACTTGCTTTTATTTTTTCAGAGAGGTTTTTTTCTGTGCATTGCAGGTTAGTATGGAACTCACTATGTACACCATGCTACCTTCAAACTGTGATCATCTACATCAGTTTATCAAGTGTCAAATGTCAGATGTCTGCCAACACACTCTGATTTTTAGCTCTGTTAGTTTTACCTGTGTTTCATGCTTTTCAATCTTTCAAAGTCCAAGTTAGTTAATTTTATACTTTCAAATTACATTTTCGATAAAAGGAATAATTAAGATTTTTGGTAGTATTTCTGAAAGTATGATTGAAATAACAAATAAATATTTTTATTTATGAATGATTAATTATTTATTTCACTGTTTCTGTCACTTTGACATATTGTGTTGTAGTAGATGAAGAGAGAAAAGTCATCACAGTCCTGCTTTTTAAGTCAGATTTTTTTTCTCTTCCTTATCATTAAGCACTGTGAAACTGCTTATAGAAGATTCTCAAATAAAATATTCTGATATCATCTAATTTAAGTTGAAGCAAATCCCACCTGTAAAAAGAATTGTGGTTTTAGAAATAGCCTTCATATAATTTATCATTAATATTTAATGTCTCTTTCTTAACAATATAATTTCCTAAGTAGAGGGAATTTCTGAGCATATTACTTGATAAAGCTTTCAGTTTTCAAAACTATATACACACATTCATATACACACATATATGATTAGGAAGAATAAAGGTTTTGATTAAAATTATTGAGTCTGACAGGGGAAGCATTCAGTTTTAATAAACCAATGTTCAGAATAGCAAACACTTCAGGCTAAATCAATATTAAATCCTCCAAGAGAATCACTTGAGTAGCATTTCAAACCTGAAATCAAACTATTTTTATGCTACTGGAAATCTCAGCCATCAGTTGTATTTAATCGAGAAACTTTCCAAATCGACTTGATCGGGAGTGTAGGTTGAAAGTGTTTTTCCTGAATGTAGCTGAATCACTGCCTGTCTGACTTAATTCTCAGGTGATGGAGAAAATGTAGCTTCTCCACTGAAGCATTTCCAGTGGTCACACAAAGGGTGGACATGTGTTTGCAGACCATGTTTTGCATGCATGAAACCATTTTAAAGACTCTCTTGTGTAAATGAAAAGAAAAGCATGACTTTATGTTTTTAAAATATGATCTTATTTTTTACTTTTGTATATTCACATTCACATATATATGGGTGCATATGTGTGCTGACGCACATATATGTAGGTGCATGTGTGTACCCCTCTTTGTGTAGGTCAAAACTTAAGTTTTGGTGTATTTTTTTTCACTCTCTGTTGTATTTACTAAATTACTGCCTCTCCCTGTACCCAAGCTTTTCTTACTCAATGAGGATATGTAGCCAACTTGCTCTGGCTACACCTTGTCTCAATCACTAGAGAGCAAGAACTGTAGATAAGGATACCACATCTGTCAGTTCATTCACTAGGGATAAATTCTGGTCCCACTTTCACAGGCCCAAACTGCACAATTGTCTTCCACCTTCAGAGGGCCTAATTTGGTCCCATGCATCTTCCCCAGCTGCCCCAGCTGTCAATGGAGAGTCAGTGAGCTCCCAGTAGCTCAAGTCAGCTGTCTCTGTGGGTTTCCCCATCATGGTTTTGACCTCTTTGGCCATGTAATCCCTACTCCCTCTCCTCAGCTGGACTGGGAGCTCTGCCTGCTGTTTAGCTGTGAATCTCTGCATCTGCTTCCATAAGCTGCTGGAGGAAGGTTCTATGATATCAGTTAGTATGGTCATTGATTTGATTATAAAGGGAGGGCAAGTCAGGCACCCTCTCTACTATTGCTTGGAGTCTTAGCTGGAGTCATCCTTGTGGATTCCTGGGAATTTCTCTAGATCCAGGTTTCTCCTTAAACCAAAAATGCCCTCCTCTATCAACTTATCTCTTTCTGTGCCCTCTGTCTTTCTAAACTATTGTAACTAGAATAGCAGTGAACACAGATGTGCTCCTATTTCTGTAGTAATATCAAAAGTCCTGGTGAATATGCCCTGAACATATACACCTCTGTACTATCATAAATCTAGTTTAACATTTTTGAATGAGATTAACTTGGTAGTGGTTTCAATAGTTATACTTCCACAGTGTAGGAGGCTTCCCTTTACTGATGTCAATGCCCTTGTTGGATGTCATTCATAGTCTTCATTATAAGAATGTTTATTGGAGTAAAATGTAATTTAATAGTATATATCTGGATTTCTTCTGTGGCTAATGATGGCAAACACTTTAAAAATAAATTTTGATCTTTGCATTTTTTCTTTTGAGGATTTTCTATACATCCTTATAATCTGTTTTAGTTGTAATATTTATTTAATAACGGATTTTTATTAAATAAGATTTATAAAATAAATAAGATCTTTATTCTTTATACATTCTAGATACTATCCTCTGTCCAATGAACATCTGACAGACTTTCTATCCTGTGAACGGTTCTTTCACTGTATTGATCACTTCAGAAATTTTTAATATAGTGGATTATTTTCATAAGATACCATGTGCCAATTATTTGTTGTTGTTTTTTTTTTTTCCTGAGGTAGGAGTCTCATTTAGAAAATCTTATCCTGTGATTATGAATTGAAGAGTGTTTACTACTTATTCTGAAAGATATTTTAGCACAAAATAATCTGGAAGCTTGTGACTTGTATTTAAATTTTTTTTGAGGTGAAATGTTAGAAACTAGTTTAACTTTTCTGAGCATAAGAAATCCAAGTATCATAATTCAGGTGTTAGCTGAAAATTATATTTCCTCTATTTTAAATTATGGGCCTAATTTTAAAGAATCAAGTGTTAGTGTGATATTGACTTATGTGTGCATTTCTTTTTATGCAAGTCAGAACAATGGGCTTTCTGTCACTATGGCTTTTTAATATAGTGAGATACCAAGGAGTATCCTAAGGTCATTTTTGTTGCAGTTGTTCAGATTTCTTTTGAATAGCGCTTGTATTTTGTGTGTCCATATTAATGTTGTGGTTATTTATTTATATTTATATAAATATAAGGCATGATTCTTTGCTTGGGATTGCATTGATTCTACAGATACACTTGATAAGATGGTTATTTTCAGTAGTAAATCTGAAAATCCATGAACATGGGAGTTTTTCTATCTTTTGTTGTCTTTCTATCTTTTTTCTTTATTGTACTTGAAAATTGAATTGTAGTGGTCCTTTTTACTTTTCTTCCTGAATCATGTTTGTTCATAGTGGTAAAGGTGTGTGTGTGCATGTCTATGTGCTGAATAGGCTCTTTTCCTGATCTATGTTTCAGTATTTTTATTGTCATATAATTCCCTCCAAAAATACTAAATAGAAATGTATCATATGACCCAGCTATACAGCTTCTTGGAATATGCCAAAATTTAATATTGCACTTGAGAGGTACTTGCTCAATAGTTTTCATAGCTTCTTTATTCACAATTACTAGGGAATAAAAAGAAAGCCAACAAATGGTAGCACTTTATACACATATTCAGTAATAGCTACAAATTAACAGCATCAGTTTCTTCACTAAAATACAGAGACTAGCAAATTGAATAAGAAACCAGTTTTCTTTTGTTCTTTTTTTGCTACCTCTAAGTAACACATTTTACCATCAACAATAGACACAACCTAGAGGCAAAAGAGATTGAAAAAAAATACTCTAACATTGTAAATGTCTTTTAATAGGTGAATGAGTTACAAAAGGTGGTAGTTATATGACAAACAAAAGGAAATGCTGAAAATATCAGGTAAATGGATAGAACTAGAAAAAGTTATGCTCAATGTAACACGGGCCCAAAAATATATGTAGCATGTTCTCTCTTGTATGACAAATAGAGTAGTCACAAAGTCACTTGTAGGCAGATATCTGGTAATTGATAAGGTTCTAAGTGAACTGAATGGAGGAGGAATGAGAGGTGGAAATGTATTATTTACCTTGGTCCAGCTGGCTGGAATTTTTTGTCAGTCTCTAAGGGAAAGATAATGGCAAGAAGACTATAGAAAATTCTGCTGGGTAAGCACAGAAATTTGGGGTGACCTGAATGGAATGAAACCAGACAAAGTTTGTTGACCTATCTGGATACCTTGACAGTCTCTCGTGTGGTCTTCTATGAATCGTGTGTTCTCCCTTATACCTTTCTTTCTTACAAAACTGACCAGTATGTGTGAGTCATACATAGGTCATCTCCCATCCCTGGGTACATGTACTGTTCTATTCTAATATAGAGTTCATAGGCTTTGTCCTTGTAAACTCCTGATGGACTTAGAAATGAAAGACAAGTCTTCAGAGCATATGAGAAGGTTAATAATCAGCTATGATACTTTTATTAATTTTGTTCTAGAAGTAGATGAAACCTACCTAAACAACAACAATAATAATAGTAATAATAATAATAATAATAATAATAATAATAATAAGCTACTCCCAGCAATTAGGAGGCAGAAGCAGGAGAATCTCTGTGAGCACAAGGCAAGCTTGATCTAGTAAGTTTCAGGACAGACAAGGTTCTACATGAAAGCCCTGTCTCCAGGTTCTAGCCATTACAAATAATGCCGCCATAAACATAGTTGAGCTAATGCCCCTAGGGTAACAATGTGCATCCTTTGGGTATAAGCCCAGTAGTGGTATTGCTGGATCACTGGGTAAATTAATTTCCAGTTTTCTGAGGAATTGCCATACTGATTTTCAAAGTAGCTGTACAATTTTCCACTCATACCAGCAATGGAGGAGTGTTTCCCAACACTGCATCTCCTCCATTATAGGATGCCATCTGTGTTTTTGGTATTAGCCATTCTGACAGATATAAGATGGTATCTCAGACTTGATTTGTACTTCTCTAATAGCTAAGGATGTTGAGAAATTCTTTAAGTGTCTTTTTTTTTGATGTTTTATTTTTAAAGTGTTTTATTTTTCTTTCCTTTTTTTATTATTATGAATAAAAAAGTCACATTGTCTATCCTTGTATATCCTTATGAAGGTCCCTTCGCCCTCCTACCACATCAGGTCATTCTCTCTTCTCCACAACTCCCCATCCCCACCATGAGCAGGCGATCCCAAGGTCCCAATATTGCTTAGTTCAGCCTCCACTCCTGGCAAATCCAGGTTTCTCCCCACAAAATCAAGACTGAGTCAGGTGTTTCTCTAGGGGGAGTGGGATCCAAGGTGACAGTCTAAGGTGTTTCAGATCCTAAGCTGTTCAGTGGTGGTGGATTGTAGCTTGGGCATGCTTTGCTTTTTTTTTTTTTTAGAGTCCACTACTGAGTGAGTACATCCTCTGCTTATCTTTCTGGGTTTGTGATACCTCACTCAGGAGGATATTCTCCAAATCCATCCATTTGCCTGCAAATTTTAGGATATCATTTTTTCTTACTGCTGAGTAGTACTCCATTGTGCAGATGTACCATAGTTTGTTAATCCATTCTTCAGTTGACGGACATCTAGGTTGTTTCCAGGTTCTTGCTATTACAAATAATACTGCTATGAACATAGTTGAGCTAATGCCATTTGAGTGTGACTGTGCGACTTTAGGGTATACACCCCAAACTGGTATTGCTCGGTTCTTGGGGAGATTGATTCTCAGTTTTCTGAGAAACTGACAAACTGCATTTGAAATTCTTCTGTTGAGAATCCCCTAGTTAGCTGTGTACTCCATTTTTTAAATTGGATTATTTGGGGCTTTTGACCTCTAGTTTCTTGAGTTCTCCATATATTTTAGAGATCAGTCCTCTGTCAGATGTTGGGTTGGTGAAGACATTTTCTCATTCTGTAGGCTTTCATTTTGTCTAATTGATTGTGCCATTTGCCTTACTGAAGCTTCTCGGTTTTAGAGAGTCATATTTATTAACTCTTGTTTTTAGTGCCTAGGCTACTGTTGTTATATGTAGGAAGTGATCTCCTGTGTCATTGCATTGAAGGCTATTTCCCACTTTCTTTTCTATCAGGTTCAGTGTAACTGAGTTTATGCTGAAGTCCTTTTCTTTTCTTTGTCAAAAAACATTTTATAAAAAAAACATCTGAAACCAATAATTTAAAAAACATGATAATTTAAAATAATAAGCTTTGAGGTCTGCTTTAGTGGAGTTATTCATCTCCATCATCTTCCATACTATAGTTACTTTTATAACTTTATCAGCTTCCCCTATGAGCAGAGTAGGGAAATGTACATAGCAGGAACAGCCTCTAACTAGCACATGACACAAAGTAAGATCATACTGTTATGGCTGGTAAATATAGTGAACAAATAAAAGTTTTAATTTAAAGAGCATAAGGAAAAGTAGAAATACATTCATGTGACTTAGTTCCTCATGAAAATTTTTATCTTGTTATTTTAAAGTTGTTTAAAAATTAGTGAACATAAAAAGTTTTCTGTATTTTACAATATCATCTACTTTACCTAATAACAAATTTATCTAACAATGGGAAGAAAGAGAATAGATAAAAAACTGTTAATTCTAAATATTCAATACCTCATTATTTTTCTATAATATTCTAAATTGTTTCTAATGTTATGCATTTAATATATTTAAAACTATTAATTCTCTAATATTCTTTAACTGTCTTAAAATATTTTATTTCATAAAAAAAACTCTTACGGTTGTGAGCCAAGCCTTTAATGGCTAAGTTATCCCTGGAGAAGAGTGACTGGAAGGGATGGGAGGGGAAAGGGAACTTGAACAAGGATATACACAGATAAAAAAAAATATGACTTTATCATAATAAAAATAAGATAATAAAAAGCACTCATCCATAATATCTCCTGATAAAAATTATTATTGTTTATAGTCATTTAGATAGTAGAATCACTAATCAAATGGTACTGTATATATATTGCTTAAGTTCTGTTAATTATATTAAATACTTTGTGCTTGAAGAACCGCTCCCCAAAACAGTGCTTGTTCTCACAAAGATTTATTAAAGAGGCCAAAAAGAGAACAAAAATGAAGCCAGAATAGTTATTATTGTATGCTGCATTTTATGTGCCAAATACTCCTGCATCCATCTATTCTCCTGTGAACACTAAGGCAAGTGACTCTGCATTGATGGAAAGTGAAAAGCATAAAATGGAAATCTCTGTTTTCTGATGAGTGAACTGTAAGTCTCCTACACATAAACTTTTTGGTAATTAAATCAGTCTCTGCCTCTCTTCTAACATGCATATTTTATGTTGTCTTTTGAGTTAGGGTCTCACTTTGTAGATGATCTGGCACTCTCTATGCACAGTGACCTTTAACTAAAATATTCACCTGTCTCTACTTCTACATTACTGGTATTAAAGGTGTACACCGCCACATCTGGATTCTTATGTATTCCTTTTGCAATGTCACCCTTCTCCTCAAAATTAAATTCAGTTACAAAGAGAAACCTTCTTTTTTTGGTATTAATTTTGAATTTATTCTTAAACTGCAAAAACAGGTCTGAACTCTTCCATTTTCTCTTTGTTTATATTGAAATACATTTTAAATAATTAAGAACATGACATTGATTCATCACTAGGCTTCATGCTTTGACCCAACAGGTTTTTTGTTTTTTTTTAATAATAAATTCTCCCTCATCACACGCAAATACAAGCATAGGATCAAAGAGGAAAGACTCTGCCCAATGTTATGTAGCATAGTAGAAGGAGAAGCCATTCCTACTGTGACTGATCCCACTGGTTACAGGGTGTAGCACAAATTCTGGCAGTAATGAAAGAAACTCAGAGCCAGATATCAGGGGAAGGCTGAAATATCAGAGAAAGGAAACACCACAGTCAATTCTCACCCAGCTATCTTCCAGCTTCCTCAGCTACGTTCCTGCTTGCTTCTAATTGCTTGCTGTTTACCTAAACCTGCCTTAACTACCCTCCTTGCACAGCTGTATCCCATCCAGGTCAAGATTAAAGGTGTGAGCTACTCTACTTGTTAGTCAGTCTTGAACACACAGAAACATGGAAAGATGAAATAATTCTAATAAAGATGGACATTTGCACAGCAAAAACATTAGCTCAACTATGTTCATAGCAGCATTATTCATAATAGCAAGAACCTGGAAACAGCCTAGATGCCCCTCAACTGAAGAATGGATTAACAAAATGTGGTACATCTACACAATGGAGTACTATGCAGCAGTAAGAAAAATAAGATATCCTAAAATTTGCAGGCAAATGGATGGATTTGGAGATAAGATAAGCAGGGCGTGTACTCACTCATTAGTAGACTTTAAACAAAAAACAAAGCACACCCAAGGTGCAAACCACAACCACTGAACAGCTTGGGAGCTGAAACACCTTGGACTGGCACCTTGGAGCCCATTCAGTAATGACAGCAACCCTCCTAAATATATGTAGAACATAATAAAATTCAAGGTGTAACTATTCCTTCACAAGTAATTTGTTCAATTATATTCATTATCAGAAAAAAAAACCCTACACTTAAAAATAAATTCTGTTATGCTTAGCGTTATCAAATTATCAATAAGAATCTACAGTATTTATTATTTTTAATATTTACTTTATATCTTTGTGGTATATGCATATGTGTATACATGTGTGCATGGGTAGAGGCCTGATCAGTGACTAGTATCTTCATTTATTTTTCTTATTCTTCTTTGGTGTTTCACACTGACTTCTGTAGTGGGATTATGTTGGTACATTGTAAATATTTGTCCCTTCTACTAGTTTAAGAAAAAGCTGATTGGCCAGAGGCAGATAGGAAGTGTGGGCAGGGATACCAGACTAAGTAAACTTTGGGAACATCTTAGAGCAGAACAAAGATGCCAGAAGAGACATCACAGAGATATTAGGAGACACAGAAAAGACATGAACTATTTAAGAATTTAAATCTCACCAATAATTGCTCTAGAACTTTGCCTCATGGCTCATGGCTTACCTGTCTTCCATTATATCTTGCTCCCCTGAGAGTTGGCAGCATCTGCCCTGACTGCTCTCTTCCTTTCCCATTTTCTTTCTGCTTGGATTTTCAGCTCAGCTGCAAGCTATCCCACCATAGGCCAAAACAGCTTTCCTATTCATTAACCAATGTAAGCAACACACATTTACATCACACAGAAAGACATTCCACAACAACCAACAAATTAGAAAATATGAACTTGAACAACTTGACAAAACCACCTACAGTAGTGGAAAATAGAATGTTCTTATACTAATAAGTGCTGATTAAATTTTAAGATGAATGTTTTGGGCATCTCATAAACAGCTGTGGCCAACATCTTAAAAAAGATTTTACCATCTCTGATACTGAGATTTTTGCTATGTGAATTTTGTTTTGGAGGAGCATTGTTAGCCCACATCTGGGCTAACATCCATCCAAAGTGGACAGAGAAAAGCTCATGGGGCTTCAACACTACATATATACACAAAACAAATATAGGCACTTCAGGATTACTGAAAGTCAGAAAAATAGACCTCTTTATAGAATATAGCAACAGTTGGTTATCTAATACTGATTTGTCATTCTGAAAAAAATATGAGAAACATACAGAATAAGCAGGTTATATTGGGGAATATGTATTTTTATGCAAACACACATGTGGTTATAACAATAGTTAATGAAGAAGAACATGAATTTAAAATAGTACAAGGAGGGAGTATATAAAATGGTTTTGTATGGAGAAAATTAAGGGAATAAATGATGTAATTATATTATAATCTCAAAAAATAAATAAATGTTAAGATGTAACTGTTGCTGTTCTTATGTAATATACACAAAATTAGTTCATGTTGACTATACTTTTCTCTTAGAAAATATAGAATGGTAACTTCATGTTTTTAGTGTAATTTTTTTAGTAATTATATATTAATAGGGAAAGAAATGAAGTCATTCTTTTCATTTTGATTATATTAAAATCAATATACTATGTTTACTAAATTCTAAGGTTAAAAGAGCAATGGAAGAAGACACAAGGAAGAAGTGATTGTCTTAGCTCATGTGCATAGATAATTTTATTGTCTAAAACATATAGTATTTCAATAATTAGTCTATAGCTCCACAAACACGTAACATATATAAGGCTCTAAAACAGTACTTTATAATAACCAAATGCACAAACCTGGTGTATAGCCCTATTCTGTGAGCATCACATAAAATATGATTGAAATTGAAGTTGCCACTTGTCAAAGAAATTACCATTGTAGTGTAGAACAGGATCCTCATTCTACACTGTGTCTTGCAGCAGGTTGGTTAACTGAGGTCTTCATGAGACCCTGAATAACACATTGACTTTTAGATTTGGAAGCTCTGTAAACTGATCTGAGATTCATATCTTACAATGATGTAGTTTGAAGGGCACATATGGCAGCATCTTCACATTAGGTCCAGAAATGTCTTTTGAAAGTGAAGACATCAGTGTGAACCAAACATTCCGCAGAAAAGGAAGACTCTGAAAACACTGGCAATTATTTTTCAGTTCCTGTATAACTGTTTATGCATGGTTTCATGTAACTGTCTCAGCCACGGTTTTATTGCCTTTCAGCTTTAAAGCTCATAGGCAGCATTAACAAGTTCAATTATTCAGTTCAAGCTGCTGTCATAAATATACCTATACAATAAGGTCCTGTTTTATTAGTTTTTTTTTTTTTCCTACCGCAAGCTTCTTAATTCCATGAGATTTACTTTCCAATATTTTATCCTAATATTTTTCAAACACACATTTTTCTTGGGAATATTAACTCCACACTCAATTTTAACACTGGGTTTGCTAACAATAACACGTCCTTCCCATGTCACCATGACATTTATCTGTTTTATTTTGATGTTGAGCCTCTAGGCTTGTGCTATTTCCTCATACTGTCAAAGTGCATGGATAAAGGCAATAAAACAAGTGAGGGTAAGACACCCTAAACAACTGCAAGTGTTTTGCTGTCATTGTAGCCGGATAAGCAAGCACAGAAGGTTTCCCAAGGCCAGCTGCTGTGGGGAGGACATGCAAATTGCCTTGTTGACCCCTTGTTGATGATGAAGACATAGTTCATTTTCTTTGAACTATGTCAATGTCTGTCATTCACCAGTCTGTTACTTTATATTTTCTCTAATTATAAATACTTACTTCCTTTCTATATTTCTGTAGATACCTTATATTCTCTATGGCTTATATTTTTATGACTTTAAACCTATTCTGAGAAGCATTCAGATGTATTTTTATGAAATTTTGATAGAAAGTTCAACATCAATGTATCACAGAGACAAACAAAATTATGAAGGAAGAAGTAAGATTTTCTTACTTAGAGTTGAGATCAGAATGTTATAAAAATATCTCTCAACAGTGATGAGTGTCATTTTATAGATACTAGCTATTCAGTTACTTCAAAATTGAGTCATGAATTTTTTAAATCATAGATAAAGCCATATCAATTTATAGCCTAAAGCATGCATAAAAAATAAGTAAAAATTATGCTGGCTTTTCATATTAAAAACTCTATTTCACTCTCTTCACAGAAGGTGTATAGTTTTACTTGTTTTTATCTAAAATTTAATTTAAAAGGCAAAGAGGGGCTTTTAGGTGTATCCTTTCCACCTTAAACTTTATGAAAACTTGATTTTTGTTTTATCTGTTATTCTCTGTGGTTGTTTGCTTGCTTTTTTAAGTATAAGGTTGCATGCAGAAAATACCCTTTCACAGTGCTGGCAACACATTTCAAAAAAGACAAAGAAAGTACTTCTTTTATTTTTTTTAAAGATATTGCTCATGAAGTAGGTGAGACTGAATTATTGATAGACTTGCTCATTCAAACAAGTTGACCATGATGACTGGGATTCTGTCTGCTTCCCTCTGCTTCTGCCTCAGGCACAAATCTTGCCAGGTGTTCTGTGCCCTGCCAGGGAAGCCAGCCTTGTTCTTTGCTACATTTATATGCAGGGATTTTTTTTTCAAAGCTTTTCTGTTTACCCTGTGAAGCAATAGCCTAAAGAGAAAACAAAACATGCAAAAATATCCTAAATATAGCTCTACAGATAGGCTAATGGTGACTCAAATTTTGATGAAGAGATTAAAAAGCAAAACTTTGAAAACAGAATTATAAGAGAAGCTCAAAACTTTTCTGAGTCATTTTATTAAGGTATTCCAAATTTAAGACAACAGTTATATCAAGTTTTGTCTGTGTTATATTAGTTTTTCTCAAGAAGCATAATAACAAAAAGACAGAGAGAAGCCACTGGTGTCCATGCATTTAGGAGTTATTCCCTTATTGAGGTTCAGTTATAAGTTTGTAATAGAAAAAATTTTCAAGATTTAGTCTACTTCACTTATTTGATAAAACTGACATCCAGAATAGCTTCAAATCATGCTTGTGACTTTCTCTTTTCCTTTCTACTAACAGACTACTTTTCATATATTCCTCTATTACTGGATGAATTGCTTCTACTGGGTTGGGTCTCTTTGGTCTACCTAGATAAGAATCACAACAATGCAAGGAGAAAAGCTTTCTTTGCTACAATCTTGTGTCTTTAAAAAATATGGATAGACTTGTAGAAAAATAAGCAACACCCTCAAATCCTGAGTTAAGGAGTATATTGTTGTATGCTCGGAATGAAAAGGCCTGAAACCATGTACTTCAGTTGGAAGAATAATACTGATGGTTTCAACCAATAAGGAGCCTGGACCTTGGTAGCTGTTAATATCCCATTGTTTCTGGCAGCTCAATGGCATCAGCAGATAAGAGGAGACAGTAAGGTGTTCTAACTTCTACTATGATAGCTTTCACATAGGTAAGATCCTGTGACACTCAGTCCCACAGTAGCAATTGTTGTATATTCATGCCTGCGATAGGATCCCAAGCCTCTGATGTGGCCGATGTTATAGATTCTGGTCCTAGATTGCATGATAACTCTGGTACTTGGAAGTTTCCTGAATAAGGTTATTTCTTTTTGTCTCTAGGCCATCACAACCCCCTAATTCTAACATCAATGTTTCTTACTGCTTTAGGATCCAAGAGCTGTGGAAATGCATTATAAAAAACTATCTCTTACATTTTAAGTACTTGTGATGGACCTCAAGCACATTAATAATGTACACTGAGCCGGTCGGGTTCCAGTTCCGGGAACAGGCGCTGTCTGTGGAGCTTGTCCCCACACACTCTGTAGCAGACAGAGGTAAACTTTGTCTGCCAGGGTGCCCCCAGCTGCTCTTGAAGGAATTTGCATGGCCACCCACCTCCAACTGAGCAAACAGAGAAGTAAAGACTAGAAATTCAGTCCCCTGCCCAGAGCAGAGGTAGAGATTAAGCAGATCTTTTATTGAGAGGTGACAGAAGACACACAAGTTCGCTTGCCACAACTGACTAGGAGACATCTAATCTTGAACCACTGAAGCCATGGGCAGACGCCAGTGCAAAAATACATATAATAATATAAAGAACAACAAGGTAACTCCAGAAGAAAGTGGTGGTCCTACCATTACAAGACCTGAACTGAGCAATGAAGAGGAAACAGAAGGAAGCAACACCAAAAATTCCTTTATGATGATCATCGAAACTCTCAAAGAAGATATGAAAAATTGCCTTAAAGAAATAGAAGAAAATACAAACAAAAAATTGAAAGAGTTGAACAAATCTATAAAAGAAAACCAAGACAAAGTAAACCAAAAAAATGAAAGAAACATGGCAGGAACTAAAAACTGAAATAGAAGCAATAAAAAGGCACAAAATCAGGCAAAGATGGAAATAGAAAACCTGAAGAAAAAAGCTGGAACCACAGATACAAGCATAACCAGCAGAGTTCAAGAGATGGAAGATAGAATCTCTGAAGTGGAAGACTCAGTAGCTCAAATAGACATATCGGTAAAAGAAAATACTAAAACCAAAAAAGCTATAACTCAAAATGTTCAGGAAATCGGGGACACCATGAAAAGAGATAACTTGAGAATAATAGGAATAGAAGAAGGAGAAGAATACCAGCTCAAAGGCACAGATTATAATCAATAAAATCATAGAAGAAAACTTCCCTAACCTGAAGAAGGAAATGCCTATAAAGATACAAGAAGCTTACAGAACACCAAATAGATATTACCGCTCCCCAAAAAAAGTCAGTGTGCGACATTATAATCAAGCCACAAAACATACAGAACAAAGAAAATATTTTAAGAGCTGCTAAAGAAAAGAGGTAACTCACATATAAAGGCAGACCCATCAGAATAACGCCTGATTATTCAATGGAAACGATGAAAGCTAGAAGGGCCTGGTCAGAAGTTATACAGATGCTAAAAGAGCATGGCTGCCAAACTAGAATACTATACCCTGCAAAACTATCAATCACCATAGATGGAGTAAACAAGATATTTCATGACAAAGTCAGACTGAAAGATTATCTATCTACCAATCCAGCACTACAGAGAGTATTAGAGGGAAAACTCCAACCTAAGGACTACAGATGCACCCATGAAACCACAAACAATCAATAATTCCACAGAAGAATACTCCAGAGAAAGGAAATACAAACAAGTTACCACCAAAAAATGGCAGGAAATATCAAACAGTGGTCACTAATATCCCTTAATATCAATGGACTCAACTCTCCTATAAAACGTCACATACTAACAAGATGGATACAACAACAGAAGCCATCCTTCTGTTGCCTCCAAGAAACACACCTCAACTGCAAAGACAGACACAGGCTTAGAGTAAAGGGTTAGGAAAAGATTTTCCAGTCAAATGGTCCTAAGAAACAAGCGGGGGTTGCAATCCTAATATCTAACAAAGTAGATTTAAGCTAAAAGCAATTAAAAGGGATCAAGATGGTCATTACTTATTCATCACAGGAAAAATTGGTCAAGAGGAGATTTCAATCTTAAATATTTATGCCCCTAATATAAGGGCACCTAATTATGTAAAAGAAACACTGCTAAAGCTCGAATCCCACATCCATTCTTTCACCCTAGTAGTGGGAGACTTCAACACCCCACTTTCAACCCTCAATAGGTCAACCAGACAGAGACTCAACAGAGAAATAAGGAGTCTAAAAGAGGTTATGATGCAAATGGATTTAATAGATATCTACAGAAGCTTCCACCCAAATGCAAAGGAATATACATATTTCTCAGCTCCTCATGGAACTTTCTCCAAAATTGACCACATAATTGGTCATAAAGTGTTGGGAGCCAAAGCCTAACCTAGCCATATTTTAGCTCCTACAGCTATCCATTTACCAGCAGTCTATACCCTAGATAGTCAAATACCAGAAGACTACACTCTTATTTTTTTAAGTAAACCATGACTCCAGGCTTTGTCCGTGACCTTCTCAGATCAGCAGGTGACATTCCCTAGGCCCTCAACTGATAACAGATAGATTTCCATATCAATTCTATCCTGTCTGTTACTTCCCCTAACAGGCTTGCCACATTCTTTGGAATATCCAACCCCTTCTCCCAGCTACCTGCATGGCAGAGATTCTGTATAAATATTGGCTGAAATAATAAAGCTTGGAAGGACATGATCAGAGAGATTTCTCTTATCCTTCCATTCTTTGTGTTCCTGCCCTCCATTTATTTTGTTCCCAGGTTCAGGTCCATGTTGAAGACCCTGCTGGTCTGGGCAATAAAGCAAATATCAACAGATACAAAAAAATGAAAATAATCCCTTGTAACATATCGGACCACCAGGGCCTAAAGTTAGAGTTCAACAATATGAAAAATCAAAGAAAGCCTACCAATTCATGGAAACTAAACAGCACTCAGCTGAACCATCTCTGGGTCAAGGAAGAAATTAAGAAAGAAATAAAAGTCTTCCTAGAATTTAATGAAAATGAATCCACAACCTATCCAAACTTGTGGGACACAATGAAAGCAGTCTTAAGAGGAAAATTCATTGTGCTAGATGCCTACATGAAAAACCTAGAGAAATCTCACACTAGATACCTAACAGCTCGGCTGAAAACCTAGGAACAATTAGAAACAAACTCACCTAGAAGGAGTAGACAACAGGAAATAATCAAACTTAGAACTGAAATCAATACAATTGAAACAAAAAGAACAATACAAAGAATCAATGAATCTAAGAGTTGGTTCTTTGGGAAAGTCAACAAGATAGATAAGACCTTAGCCAAACTAATCAGAAAGAGAGAGAGAGAGATTGTTCAAATCAACAAAATCAGAAATGAAAAGGGGGACATTGTAGGGCGCAGGTTGGCCCTTGCACAACTTGCTAGAACATTGCATCATGTTCCCCAGATGCTAATTAGGCTAATTAGGCGCTGAGTAGTGACCTATCCAATGTGATCCCTGATTATGCTAATTTGGCACTCCTTACCACCTATCACCAGCTATATGCTAATGAGGCATTACTTTGGACCTATCACCAACCATATGCTAATGAGGCATTACATTGGGCACCAATCATATAGCTACACGCGGCCCAGCTTCCCTATATAAGCAGGCTGCATTTCAGGCACGGGGTCTTTCTTCCACCATTCTACCTCAACTGAGCTGTACTCCAATAAAGTGTGATCCGAGAAGAATCGTGCATGTGGTGACTCGTCATTCTGCAGGCCAGAAAGCGGCTCGTCACAGGACATAACAACAGAATCCAGGAAATCCAGAGAATTATCAGATCATATGTTGAAAATCTGTATTCCACAAAAATGGAAAACCTATAAGAAATGGACAGCTTTCTGGACAGGTACCATCTACCAAAATTAAATGAAGAAAAGATTAATTACCTAAACAGGCCTATAACCCTTAAGGAAATTGAAGCTGTCATTAGAAGCCTCCCCAAAAATAAAAGCCCTGGTCCAGATGGTTTCAGTGCTGAATTCTACCAGACATTCAAAGAAGAATTACTACTGTTACTCCTCAAACTATTTCACACAGTAGAACAATTTAACAACCAACTTTTCTTGCCTTAGATTTCCCATGTCATGGACAATTACAACCAGAGCTAATACATATTTTTAATCTTAAATTATGAACTCTTCCAAGCCTAACTATGGATAATTCATGTGAGCTGTGAATTATCATTTGCTGATAATAGAAAATATAGCTAGAAAAACAACCTTATAAAATGTTACCTATTAATGTTGACTGCAAAATATAGATATTATTTGTTAGAAGTTTTTTATTTGTTACCTGGGTCATGTTAGAGTTAGCTGAAGTCACTGATTTAATCTCTTATAAAACTGTTAAAGATTTCTATGCAGTATCCATCATCTTCGCTCTGTAGTGCTTTCTGTGATGTTCAGTAAAAGAAGGAAGTAAGATCTTTGTTAGGGATAGACACTCAGGCGCACATATATTGACACAGAAGCAGATTCACAGGCAGCATTCAGGCAGACACAGGCTCAGACTCATATTATAGAAAGACAATGATGGTAGATATAAGGAGAGTGAAATGGGCATGCTCCTGGTCAAATGACCTCAAGGGTAAGTACTTTAGTTTCTTTCCATAATGCAACATATCATTTGTGACTGAATTTATTATTAATATATTCAAATTAATGCAATTGGTAATATAAGAGACTATCTTCCTAGCTGGCTCAAGAACTAAAGCTAATAGCTAACTTATTATATAACCAGAAATTGAGTATGCCACGAGGTATGCACTTTGTGCAATTCACACAAATGAAGGTCTGTATTTTTAAACTTTTGCTACAGTCTTTAGTGCAAATGACAGACCACACTTGAAGCAATGTCAACACTCGTAAAGCTATATTCTCCTCACCAACAGACAGCTGTTTCACAGAAGTGACAGGAGGAATGATCCCCTTTGACTTGGTGGAAATGGCTATAGGGACATCAAGAATTTACCAAAACTGGATGTGATTTGGCACAAGAATTGGGATTGCAGTGTTGCTTCCACAGTATAGCTATGGAATGTTCAAAATAGTGGGACTGATACGAAGCCAGGCTTTCTGGCTGATCAGGTGGAAAAACTTCATTGCTAGCAGCCAGAATACTGGGTAAGAGGCCATTAGGTATCAAATTCATCACAACTCCCAAGATACCAACTTATTTAAAGACAAAATAATAATTTAAAAAATGTACTGCACAAATGTTTATAGATAACAGTAACCAATTGTCTTTAGTTAGATTTAGCCCCTCTTCTACTGCCTGACACAGAGATCTCTTAAAATAGTTCTCAAAAGGGAAGAAAATACAACTTTACTACAGATAGATAGTGTTGATAGAATAATTCAGAGTTTTTCTTTCTCATGTTCATATTGCTGAAGAGGAAAAGTAGGCAAATATAAATACATGTATTAGCAAAGATACATGGAAATAATTGCTCTTATGAATATTGTATACTTAGACCAATAAAACATTATCTGTGTTTACTTTTTTATTATGTTGTTACTTGCCTGGGGTGATTTATCTAGAGTAAGTGGTAGCATTCTTTAAATTTTTGATTCAGTTGATTTTCTGTTTTATTGATCATTGTGTGTTAATGCTGGTACAATTTACTGGAACTCCAGTTTTATGCAGTTTTAATTGAGCATATATACCATATTCCATGTTAATATGCATAATAAACTTTGCAACAGTAACTATCACAAAACTAACAGGACAATACATGAATAAATGGGTAGAGAATTATGTATTTAAAAACCCGTAATAGTAATGTGTAAATTGTTTAAATTTTTTGCATCTATATCAGAATTCAGCAAATGACTGTCTCAAAAGTTATACAATGAAATATCAGAAATACTTATGCTCTTGTATAGCTTTCTTATAAGACAAACAACACATTTTACTTAAATTGCATAGGTGAGTGACACTATATCACCTTCTTTAACATTATTTAGCATCTAATGGCTCTATAGTTAATTAGAGATCTTTTAGTGAATGTTTCAGAGATAGAAAAGGGCCTCATCTCACATGGTAGGTTCTTAATACAAGAAATGCACTCTCTATATACATAGTAACAATTATGTGTTCATCTCTGCTCTGAACAGAAGTCCGGAGGGAATAAGGAAATGATGTTTTGCCTGGGGACTTATGCACTCTAATTCACAAAACATTCCCTGGCCTTCTAGTCACAATCCAGTTTGAAAAAAAAAAAAAAAGTGGGAAACTACTGGAGTGTCAAATTACCTCTCAGTATGTTTAACAACATCAAATTAATGTTCTAATTCTAGATAATTTATTGTAAATATTTCCACTATCTCATTCAGAAAATTAAAAGTTTGACTAGATGAAATTTTAACTATTCTAACTTTAATTATTAATGATACTTGGGGAAATTACAAGTAAAATTGTAGTAAGAGCATCATGGAATTAGAAAGGAGATGTTTCTTACAAAATTTTTATTTGTAAAGTAGGGTTTAAGATTTTCCTGTTTGATATACACATGGAAACATACACAAATACTTCTAATGTTTATTACAACAGGAAATGACCACAGTTGGGTTTCAAAGCAATTATAAAATAATGGCAGAGGAAATCCAAGCTAGAATTTTGAGGGAAGGACTCCTCTTCTCTGGGGTAGCATATTAAAAATATTAAAAGCTCTGGCCAACCTTGTAGAAGCCTAAAAAGAACTGTGCTGCTACAGGAGCTGTTTTTATTGTGTGAAATGCCCTCCAATTCTTGCACTGCCATTGCTAGGGGCTTTCAAGAGAAATGTCACCCCTCACAGCCAGTGATGAAATGTGACACATTGCATCAAAGCATCGTTTCAGCTATGTGTGGCTTAGAAGAAGATGCTCCTCTAAAGAAAAGCTCAAGAAGAAAAGGTTACAGTGAAAACCTGAAAGGCTAAGAAAAATAAAATCACCTATTATATACATTTCAGACAAACAAATGACATAAAGTAAAACAAATAGCACAAAATACAATCTAAAACCTATTTTTGGAGCAGATTATTAACAAAATGTTTGAATATTAGTGTTCAGTTTTCAATATCAAGAACCTAAAATAAAATACAGCCTAACTTATTCCCAACTATCAATTTCTGCTAAGAGATGTGGGAGATAGTACAGCATAAGAGGATCTGCAAAATGTCACAGGTTTATTATTTGGGAAAAAAGACCTCTTTTAAAGGAACTCTTAGAGGGTTGGCAATTCCAATGGACTGCACCTTTGAGAAGAAGATATTTTTATAGTTCTATTTAAGCAATTTTAAAGTTCAATTAACTTGCCAATGAATCAAATCTCTGTTTTGAGACTTTCTCATGTGTAAGTGTTATTATGGCTTCATGGAAGCTTTTAATTCTGAAACACTAGGTTTTGATTGATTACTTTTGGTAATTTTGAATAAAATGTCTTAAATTTGATCATCAGGCAGAGATTATACTAATGAACACTCAGTTTTTAAAAGATTATGTCCACTCGAAGAAAAACTCAGTAAACCTCATATCATAATTAACTAAAAAAAATGCATGCATTGTTTGTCACAGACTCAAAAGTAAGTAGAAAGGAAGAACACTTAATTCCTGACAAAGATTCAGATTTTTAAATATTTCACACACATACACATATATATGTACATGTATTTTTATTCAGATTAAGATTAATAAATACACAAATTCTCCAAGATTAAGTAGTCAAATCAATGAGACCAGATAAATACTTTGCTAACATTTTATATAATATGTTTGACTGGACTATGGGTATCAGAAAAACTAAATATTAATGATGGTATTAAAGGGTGTTAAAGTTCTAATACAGCTAATCATATAAAATCTATTTACTAGTAGAAAATAAAATTATATGTTTTATATTAATCATTAAATGACTACTAGACTGTGCGTACTGCAGTCTGTATGCACCTAGGTTGAGTACAGTGAAAACTGCTCTCATTGTGTAATAATGATATATCTAATAGTTGTTTGTATTTTCAAATATTTGCTGAAGGTTTAAAATACGAATAGGCAGATAAAGATATTTCATTTTTGAATGAAAAAATTTTGTGTTTTAGTATCATTAGCATTGCTTTCCTTTTAAGTAATTGGTTATGCAAAAGTATTTACATACCTTTTGCTAAATTTGTTAAAGACTTGAAACAGGTAGTGCAATTGCTCAGCTGGTAGAAACACTTGCTGTCAAGCCTGCTGACCTAAGATCAATTCTTAGAAGGTGGAGGTGGAACAGCAAATGGCTAAATGTGTGTTGGAAATATATACTGAAAATGAAGAGACCTATTAATACATACCTGTATAGCAGAGTAGCTAAAGAATTTATTCTTGATAGTAAGGGGTGAAGAGGGATTTAGATAGAAGACAAACACGATGTAATCACATAGCAATGGAGAATGAACACTAGTAGTGTTAAACGTTCTCTAAAATCTGGAGAAACATATTTGGGAATAAAGCCACTTAACTGCCTTAACCAATGGGAAGAACACAGGACTTAAAACTTGAAGACGCTTCTAATTTCTGTAATAGGCTATTTCTGTGACATTAAATAGAAAATGTCTTAAAACACAATACAACAGACCAAATATTATTTATGTCTGTCACTTCTGATACAGATTTTCATTTAAATTTGGGTAAATTATGTCTGTAGAGAGTAAGGCTCTATTAACCTTTACTTTGGAGGGGAAAGTGGAGGAAAAGTACAAAAAAAATCCACACATACAAAAAATTTAACACTTCTTTTAATAAAAAAATTTATTTTTATTTTTATTTATCTCAAATTTGTAGGTGTTTATTATAAGCATAGATCTTTGAAGTAAAAAAAAATAATTCAAACACATTCTTATTATCAAAAGTATTCGTTAGCAAATTTTGTTGGTCAGTGATTAACTGGCATGTGATAGACTAGAATCAATACACTTTATAAACTTAAAGCCTATGGGTTAACTCAGTAAAATCAACTTCCCCGAGTTTAAGGAGCATTGTTAGTGACTGGGATAGTGAGAAGCAGGCAAGTCAGCAAGAGGTACTAAAACTTGAGGGGCAAAAATGCCTGATATTTGAATTTGTTTTTTATGTTTTCATAAAGATTCCAATCACAAAGATATTGAAAAGACAAACAAGTAGGAAGAGGAGTCATCACGGGGAGAGGCATCACCCTTAAATAGAACACCACAGTGGTTTGGAGATGAGTAGAGAACAAATGAACCACCAAATTAACTCCCATCCACTGCAGGAAGCTTCTCTGAAGAGGGTTGGTAGGTACAATAACATATGGATATAACCATAAGTTATAAGGAATTGGTTTCATTACTATAACCCTTTAGCAAAATAATATGTTCTTCCTTATGGTTTATAGCTTGTCAAGACACAGGTTCTTCTGTTCAGTAATGGTGTCAGTAATGGTTTCATTTTCTGGAGCATGACTGACATCTAATTAAAAAGTCCCTTTGCTAAATATTCCAATAGGATTTTGGTTACCCTAGAAGGTAACCAAGAATATTGCCGACAGAATGACATGTTTGAGAGTATATGGGACATCATTGGATAATAACTATAAAAGAGAACTCATTCCTAGAATTAGGTTTGTTATTTGTGTGCCTGTAATGTCTAGTAGGGATTTTGCCTCTTTTCTATAAATGTTTTATCATTATTAAAACATACATTTTATTTTTGTCTTCATTCATGATTAGTATCAATTTTGAAACCTTCTAAGAGTTGTCAGTACATGAGAGTTATAATAAAATTCTTGCCAGGTACAAATATAAATGAAACCATTCATCTAGAAATATAGGCACTGTACTGAACCCAAATAAATGTACTCAAGGAAACCAAATATATATATTATTGTCCCAAAAAACTTGGCTGCAATTTATTTGAAGCATCATTTTACCTAATTAAAGAATGCAAATAAATGTTTTTTCTAAAAGAAAAAGAAATTTAAAAAGGAATTGAGATTTACAGTGTCAGGCTAGTATTGACAATATCCAGAGAGAAAACAATGAGATATAAAAATTAGCTCTATAAATTGGTAGATGTAAATTTGTTTCTCGGAGTCACAAATATGGAGCTTTTTATGTGGTGCTAATAGATATTTAAATTTGTACCTGCCTTCTTTTGTTTAACATCATCAAAGAAAATTCTGATTAGTTGTCTGTATATGGAGATGCCAGGGAAGGAGCGTTCAGAATAAATAGTATAACTTTTATTGTTAGGTCTATTTGTCATTGTAACAAGTTGAAAGGCATTTTCAATTTGGACATCAATCTTGAGCTTTGGCTAATGTGGCTCTTTAAGAGACAGGGCTGTAGGTAGATGCTGACTAAATCAAGCCCCACATTTCTCCAGAATGAAGCCAGACATGGACTCACAGCAAATGCATTCATGTAATTGCCTAGTGGCAGTGTTCCTGGGAAGTGGCCATCACTTTCTGGCCCTCTTTGTCAGGTGACATCACTGGCTCTGGGACACAAAGGACAATTTCCTCTCTTCATGAACTCTTGAGACACCCAATTACAAGGTGCTGATTATAAAGCAAACATTTTGCCTAAATAGGCTTTTCTCCTAAAATTACCTAGAATATTGCAGCCAACATCGTTTGGAGAGTATTTAAAAGGAAATGAGGTTAACTAACTTGATTAATTTCATAAATTAATTGCTCTACTGGAAAGAAAGCAGCCTTGATTCCACTATTTTTTTTTATCATTTAGAAATATATTGGCCAATTATGCTTCTGGGAAAGACAGAGTACAGGGAATTATATTTGCTTTCATGCCTAAAATGAGACAAACAGATAATATAAGAACCGTGAATCTTGACACTTTTAACACATTAGAAACAGTAACCCTTTTGAATCATACCCCAAAGAAGATAAACTGAGAAGTCCTGATGTATAGGCACAAAGAAATGTTAGTCTTTTGCAGATATAATAAATCTTGGTAGATAATTTATACATGTAATAAAGTTGCCAAATTACTGCTCACTTCAGAATATTTGAAGCTCAGTGTGGGCCTTATAGTCAAGGGGCCATCAGTTTTCACCTTCTTTTGGGTGCCCAGAGAAAAGCTTATTTTAGGACTTTGCCTCCATCTGGAGATAATTCATACCCCTTGTATCTGCTAGACTTTTATCATCCTCATTTGGTATTCCTCCAATAACTTCTTCTTGCCTTAACAACTCTTCAGATAGACTTTGATATACACAGAAACTCTAGGATAATCACAGAAACATATAAAATATAAGAGTGATTGTTTTGATTTGCATTTTTCTGATGGCTAAAGATGTCAAGAACTTTTTCAAGTGCCTTTCAGCCATTTGTAATTCTACTGAGAATTCCCTTTTTAGTTCTGAACTCCATTTTTTTCATTGGATTATTCATGGTTTTGGGCTCTATGAGTTCTCTATATATTTTTGTGATCAGCCCTCTATCTCTCAGATTGGCTAAAATAAAAAGACACAGATGACAGCCTAAGCTGGAGAGGTTGTGGAGCAAGGGGAATACTCCTCCATTGTTGGTGGGAGTGTAAACTTGTTCGGGCTACTCTAGAATGCAGTATGGTGGTTTCTCAGACAACCAGGAATCAATTTTCCCAAGAATCCAGCAATACCACTACTGGGCATATATCCTAAACATGCACATTTGCACTCCAAAGGTATTAGCTCAACTATGTTCATAGTGGCATTATTTGTAATAGCAAGAACCTGGGAACAACCTAGATGCCCATCAACTGAAGAATGGATTAACAAACTGTGGTACATCTACACAATGGAATACTACTCAGCAGTAAGAAAAATGATATCCTAAAATTTGCAAGCAAATGGATGGATTTGGAGAATATCCTCCTGAGCTAGGTATCACAAACCCAGAAAGATAGGCAGGGGATGTACTGACTCATTTGTGGATTTAAGCAAAAAGTCAAAAAGCAAAGCATGTTCAAGCTGCAAATCACAACCACTGAACAACTTGATATCTGAAACAACTTGGACTGCCACCTTGGAGACCATTCCCTCCAGAGGAACACCTGACCCAGTCTTGATGTTGGGGTGAGGAAAGCAGATCTGCCTGGAGTGGATGCTGAACTAAGCCACCTTGGGACCTTGGGACCTCCTGCCCTTGCTGGGGAGGAGATAAAGTGATGGGGAGAAGAGTGAGTGACAGGGAGGGGAGAGAGGGGAAAGGAAGTCTGAATTAGGGACACATGGATAAAAATATGACTTTTTTTAATACTGATTTCATTGGTTGTGTGAGTGATAGAGCAGAGCCCCAGATTTTACAGGAATTGTGTGGGATTCTCTGTGTGGTCATCATCATGCTCAAAGCAGAGAATAAGTTTCATGAGAGCCTCAAGTCTCTCCAAGTTGAGAACATGAAGGTAGGTGTTGAGAGGGGGTTATTTTAGAGTTTTTAGGATAGAAAACACATAGCAGGATACTCCACAGAGATTTCATTATGTTCACGGGTGTATTTGCCTGGCTAGTAGCCTGCTGAATATCAGTAAGCTGAAAGGTGCCATAAAAAGTCTCAAAATTACTAGCAGTATGGTACAATGCACTATAGGACACATGGGCAGGAAACTTTGTCTAGATTGATTACCCAAAATACAGAAGTTTAAATTAATTGAGAGAATTTGAGAACAAACACAGAAAGATCTTTCATCAGTCAGTGAGAACAATTTTCCAGAAGAGACAAGAGAAAATATTTATTTGCCCCAGACAGAGCACTGATGACAAAAATTTAAGGCTTTCCATCAAACAAAGCTTAATAAATTGGCAAATAAATGTGGATGAAGAGTTACTTGTGAATTATGAATGAATCAAAGGTAGCCACATCATCAAAGATCCCGCAGCATTACAGATGATGAAATCATTAAAGCTGCATTTCTGAAGAAATTTGAATGACTTGTAAGGAGTGGGCTGGTAGGAGATTTTATTTTCTAATAAATGGTTTTCTATTGTGATAATTTTTCAGAGGAGCTTTGTGAGTCTCCTACGTTCCATCTATTCTGGAATTGTGTGGTGTATTTACTTCTTAACTCCTGTGAACTTCCCTCCTTCCCCTAGAGAAAGTGTTTTAATACTGCGGAAATGACTACAAACTGTCCTCAGTGGATTAACACTGATGTCACGAGGAAAGCTATAAAAAATTGCCTGCCAGAAACACATGTTCTTAATTATTTACCTACATACTAGAACAAAGTTCAGATGTTTGTATTGATAAAACTATCTAGGACCTAGCAAGGTAATATTTAAAATGTTTGGCCTTCAATCAAGATTCACCAAGCATGAAAAGAACTAGAGCATGGTCCATAAAGAAGACATGTATCAATCATTTAACAGTGATCTGTCTAGGCTTGACACTTTTCATATGAGAGAGAAAGTACAATTAATTTTTTTCTGGATTCTCTATGTCCGAAATATGAACAGGATTGTGGGAGATATTAAAAGTGAGTTTTCTGGGAATTAGTCTACAAAGGGTGAGATAGTATACTTTATGAACTTGAAATTGATGCTATGCTAGATGTGTGAGGGAAAAGAACAAGAGACTTCACTTGACAGCAATAGATATTTCTAAATGAAACACCCAGAACAGGTGTAAAAAATAACCAGTGCATCAATAATCTTTAGAACAACACTAAGAAGGCTAATGGATATAGATTTATAGTTTCAGAAATAAGACATCAGAAAAAAATTGAGAATAAATCACCAAAAATAAAAATATAAATTTAGATAATATAAAAGCTCAATGATACTTCAAAATAAGAAATGCAAATAAGAGTGGACATTGTAAAATAGGTAATACCAAGGTAAATCATAATCAACTTTATTTCAGTTAGCTTACAGTGACAAACTTAAAGTCAAAATGAAAAAGAGATATCACGGGGAAGAAAAGACACAGATAATCTAGTTTTATAGTTTGTACAAAATAAAAGATAAATACAAAAATGATGTGCTTTAGATGTTTAAAAGATAGATAAACCATAATGACATGCCTATTACAATATTTCAAGTAAAAATTAAATACCTTTTCCAAATATAGTTAAAAATGCAACACAAAAAAATTGCTCCATGAGAAATGTTAGGTACAATCTTTTAAGAAAAAGGGAAGTTATACCAGATAAACTTATTTTCCAAATAATGATGAACAATGCAATGCTTGGTTCTAACTGTTAGCTTGAAGCAACCTTGAATCACCCAAGAAGAGAATCTTAATGAGGGATTTACTATATCAAGTCTTCCAATTGTCCTTGCTGTGGGCAATTATCTTGATTACTGTAATTGAGGCTGGAAGACTACTCACTCATTGTCTAGATTTGTGTTTTATGTGATTTACCACAGTAAATATAAGTTGATTAATTGTAAATACACATTTATCTGTGCTTTTGCTCTGCATATGAGTAGCTGCTTAAAGGTCCTGCTTCTTTGACATCCCTACAATGATAAACTGTGTCCTGCATTTATGACATATATCAAAATTTTCCCCTTCTAAGCTGGTTTTACCTGAGTATTATACCACAACAATGGGAAATAAAGTCAGAATAAACATCAAAACAAACGACAAATATTAACATTTACCTTATTATTTAAAAGGTAATTCTAAATAAAAATGTTGATAGCAATATAGAATACAATTTTTTATAAAGGCAAAACACTTGACAACAATAAGAGAAAAGTTCTAATGAACCAAAGTGTTTTCTTAAGATCTTATACAACATATTAGCATAAATATTTGAATATATACTGTTAAAGACACTCACAAAATTTAAGTTAAGTAATAACCTAGGTGTCAGTCAACTAAGGAATGCATAATGAGAATGTGGAAGTTCAGACTTGAAGAATATCTTCTGCAGGAAAATAAATGCAACATGGGATAATCTTGCCAAATGAATTAAGGTGGCCCCAGAAAGATGCACATGCATGCTTTTTGCCTTTTGTACACCCTAGGTGTTACATAGGTCCCCAAATAAAATTCATGCATATATGGCATGGAAGTAGAAATGAAACCACATGGGAAAGCAAAGGAGACTGAGGCACCAGAATGGGAGAAACCCACGTGAATATGAGATATGTGGTCTAAGTACTTTATACTCAGATATTCTTATAAAATCAAGTACTGTGTGCAATGAATATACATATACAATGAATATACATATAGAATAAATATGTTCTATAGTTTAAAACCTTTTGCCCAAGAGGGAGTGATAGCTCTTTTTTACATTGTAAATAAGTATATATAATTTACTTCTAAAAACATAGGTTGTATTAGATGAGCAATTCATAACAGTATGACCATTCTGCCTTAACAAATTTATAGAATTCTTCTAAGCTATGTGTCACTGGGGTTACATCCATCTTGAGAGTGTTCAGGTACTAGAGCCATGGAGAGTCTCAGATAGCTGTTTCTTTCCCTTTCTAATTCCCCCAACCCCACCCCCTTCTGCACTTCCTTCCTTTGTCATCCCACCATTTACATGCCCAGCAATTCTACTTGTTTCTCTTGGATAATCATCAGATTAGATGAAATTTATTTTATTTGTTGTATTTTTCCCACTATGGTGTTTTCTTACTTATATTACTGTTCTACACATACATTCTGCCCATGTCAGTGGACAGCAGCCTATCCTTGGAGGGCCTATCTCCTTTTCCTGATGGTTCCACAGTGGCTGTTCTTGATTCAGTGAGATCCCTAGAGATCCAACCAGCCATCACTGTGAGAAATTTCCTCATAAGCCCCATCCTCTTGCTCATAGAGACTCTGCTTCCCTGGTCTCTGCTGTTCCAGGAGCTCAGCCATTGATCTCTGCATCTATTTATTGTTGGATGTAAGTTCTGTGAAAGTGAAAATCTCTGAAGAAGAAAAGCATAAGATATAACTCAGAAGAGATGGAATGCGGAATTCAAGAAAGTATGTAGGCAAGATTAGTTCTGTTCTCATTTTCTCTAAAAATAACAGCTGTATTTGCTTTACCATGGATTTATTTTCATTGAAAAGCTATATTCTTTTTGTTTCTCTGATGACAATCACTAATTCCACTATATGTACTAAAATAAATTACAAAGTTTTACTCATATTTAATAATTAAAGTGATATACTCACTAAGCCCTTAATAATATTGGGTTTGTCAATTGTATGGATGTATGTAGCCGAAATAAAGGTCAGATCTGATGTTCTTATTCATCTCCTTTCAACATTTCTAAATCTGAGAGCCACCAGGAATGATTCCTCTTTGTGTTTCAAGAGAGGCTTTCTTTTAGATCCTACTTACAATGTATAACTAATGTGTGTGTTTTTTACACATGCTTCTAAATCTATCTTCTTAGGAATATTTTTCTTCTTCCTGACACAATATAATTTTATCAGATGATCTCAATTTGAAGACATTTGTACTTTCTAAAATTTTACAAATTTATTGTCACTGTTAATAATCTTTATAAATAAACTCCTAGTTTCAGTTTCCTTCAAAAGATTTCTTCCTCCATGGTTTATTATTCACCTAACTTGACAGATCTGTTCATTCATTTATTTATAAGACTATTGGTTCAGGGGTCATTTATTCAATATATTTCCTTTTACCTGGAATCTTATATTATTGTCATCATGCATCAATTGTCAAAAGATGTACTGAGAAAGTAAATGAGACTCAATTAAAATTTTCTCACTCTCACACAAAATATAAAACATAATTTTAGGTTGTGGTTTATCACATACAATATACAAAGCATTTGCTTTCACTAAACACACACTCCTCTGAATATATCCTTATAAGACATATTACTATGCATTTAAAATTCTCTCAATGTGAAAGTAATGGATGCAAACAGCATGGGCATAATGCCTCCATCTCAATTGTGGTAGATATTTCATTTTAATGCAATTTCTTTCCCTTCAAGATGCTATGATTGAAAGTAAAATGAGTGGGTGACAGGTGTTTCTCCCTTTCTCCTCCCATGCTCCTTTGCTACTCCAGCTGAGAGATCTCATAAAAGTGTCAGCTCTCCACTGGCAAAGCACACTGCACCTGCTATCCATGTGCTTAGTGACTACTAACATTTATATATCGCTGTATTGCAAGTCACATAAATTGATAAAATGCAACACGAAAGACACCATACTGCATCTGTAATGCCTTTTAGGCTGCATTGTTTTTGCTCCTAGTTTAAAATCACAAGGGCAATTTCTTATTCTATTCAACTAAATCATGGCCACTTCAGTATTCAATTGCATTTGGAAGATGCTGTTGAAAGCATGGAAATAAGACATAATATGCACTTAAGCAGACAACAGAGGTCTCTTTAAGCTGTTCCAGGTTTGTGTACCCTGACACAGAATATGCTAAGCCAACCAAGCTTTTGTTCTCCATTCAAGTTTTTTGGAGCTTAATAATCTGCCAATTCATACAACTTCCACTGGAGATGGGAAAGGCAGTAGGTGGTAGCGGAAAGCAGTGTTTCTCCACTGATTGTATGCAAACAGATTTGGCAGTACCTTTTAGTCTCATGAAAATTTTAATTTTCCATTTGAATTTTGTTTCTCTTCCCATGGTATACTTTCATGTAAGAAAGGTACTATAATATATTTATCATACTCAAATGAGAAAAAAAAGACAAAAAATAAAATAAAAACAAAAAGTTGTCGACTGTTTTTAGAATAAATATTTTCATAATAATTAATGTAAATACATGGAAACAGTAGAAGGCAATAAAGTATGCTTAGTAAATTGTACATTAAAAAATTTAAATGCATGCTTTTTGCCAGTATTTTACATTTCAGCTGTTTTTCTCCTCCTAGTCACTAGGAATCTTGATCCTTGAAGACTGTTGTCTAGTCACGGATGTGTTCCAAATGCCTTGTTGACTCTTCCTGTAATGTTCTTGAGAGGTCAGGAGTGTGACTTTTTTAAGTTTTCTTTTTCCTTTCCTTTCTTTTTATTTTATTGTCTAATGAATGTCAAGTCAGTATCCTCACGTAGACCTGCCCACTAATTTCTATCGCAGAGAACACAGATGTCAGGACTGAGTAGACTAAAAGCAAAAGTAAATGGACAAGAGTCTGAGAGAATGGCTTTGCTGTGTGACAGGACATGTGCTGGTTAGTATATTAGTGAAGGAACAGCTTCCTAGTATGTTCAAATTCCGTGTTAGAGAGAGATGAGTATGTATTTATAACTACCTAGTGATTTATTTTGACATTTGTGGATCTATATCAATGCTGTATGAAAAAAAATCATGATTAATTTGCTTTCCTGAAAATCATTTTATTTTTATATGAAACAAAATTTTCAGCCACCACAAACTGATAGATACATTATTTTATGCAATGGATAATATTATTATAAATTATATTTCAGTAATAACAGGAGAATTGTTTGGATTATAAGTTCTATAATGTAGTTGTATTTATATCTCCAAATCTGAAGTCTTTTTTGTAAAGCAAAAGTAATAATTCAATATCAATTATATGCACATAGTGCAGCCATTTAAATTGAAATTTTATACATTTGATTTATTCATTTTTCCCTTGAAACAGAGGGAATTTATGACTCTTTGATGCAACTAAGTGCTACTTTTGAAATTATTTCCTTTTAAAATATTAACAGATAATTCCAGTGATAAAAGGACAACTGTCAGCCAAGTATAACCAGAAAGTATTTTAAGCAAATCAATGGTGGGATCCACATTAGAAGTTGGTACTATACAAATTGAAAGTTATAATATTTATGTGTTGAGTGCATGTTGTAATTTTCACATAAGGTATGTTTATTTGAAGGTCAAAATCAGCTAATTTACAGATAGCTTTATCATTAAGAGTAACTAAGATTCATGCAGTGTCTGTATATATTTTAATTTGACTAAATCATGAATGCATAGACATAGTATTTGGAAATTCTCAAACTATTTTAAGTAGAGAAATTACATAACTATAATAGCTTTTTCTTTTTTCCTTTTTTCTTCTATTTTTATTATTGTGAATAAAGAAGTCATATTTTCTATCCTTGTATATTCTTATTCAAGGTCCCTTCCCCCTCCCACCACATCAGGTCATTCTCTCTTCTCCACATCTCCCCATCCCCTCAATGGGCAGGCAGTCCCAAGGTGGCACAGTCCCAATATTGCTTAGACCAGCCTCCACTCCTAGCAAATCCAGTTTTCTCCTCCCAACCTCAAGACTGAGTCAGGTGTTCCTCTAGGGGGAGTTTCTGATCCCAAGTTGTTCAGTGGTTGTGGTTGTTTAGCTTGGGCATGCTTTGCTTTTTTTGTTTGTTTGTTTGTTTGTTTGTTTGTTTTGTTTTGTTTAGAGTCCACTAATGAATGAGTACATACCCTGCTTATCTTTCTGGGTTTGTGATACCTCACTCAAGAAGATATTCTCTAAATCCATTCATTTGCCTGCAAATTTTAGGATATCATTTTTTCTTACTGCTGAGTAGTTCTCCATTGTATAGATGTACCACAGTTTGTTAATCCATTCTTCAGTTGAGGGACATCTAGGTTGTTTCCAGGTTCTTGCTACTACAAATAATACTGCTATGAACATAGTTGAGCTAATACCATTGGAGTGCGACTGTGCATCTTTAGGGAATAATGTTTAGAATTTATTTTTTAACTGAACAAGGACAGACACAACCTAGAATTCATTAATGATATTTTGCTCTATTAGTCACATACAGAACATGGCAATGAGCATTTTCAAAAGCTTATGTACAGGTTTATTTAAGATAATGGATTATTCAGGTGGCATTTCTTTTATATATTTTCAAAGACATGAATGTCATGTAATATACAATTCTAATTTATATTTCAGTTAGTATCATTTTGGTTTATCTCTCAATTGTGTGATCTTGATGAGCCTTCCTTAGAGGTTGTTTGTTATACTTATTATCATCTAAGACTGTACAGTTATTATAACTTTTCTTTAACGTTTTAAAACATACATCTCTGGTTTTGGCTCAGCAGGTTAGAAGTCACTTTAGTTTTTCAGTCAGTCTGTGTCAATTCCTAGCACTCATGTCAGGTGACTACTAGCAACCACTTTTAATTCTAGCTCAATGTAATTCAGTGCCCTCTTTTGGCCTCCATGAGTACCTGCACTCACACATGCTTGTGAACACATACACACACACACAAGAATTTAAAAATGCCTTTTAAAAATTATTCATCTATGGGATAGACTGAGTAATTTGATCTTAAGATTGATCAAGTTTAGGATAACATTCATCCACAGCAACAGAAAAAGTAATCTATTCAATAGTGTTTTAGTAACAGGAGATTCTAAAAGTTTAGATTCAGAGTTTTACTATTCTATCTCATTGTCACCACCCTCATGCCTTTATTATTTATTAATAATGTCATAATGCATGTAAAATATTGCTTATCATTGATTATACATTATACAATTTTTAATACCTAATAGGCTACTTTACACATTTGCATCTCCACAATCCCTCTACTCCTTGTGCTAAAATTACTTTTATTGCTTATCTATTCTTATAGTATAATTTCAATGCAAAAGTGACATTATTAGATATTCATTGAATTAAATAATGATAAAATTAAATATAAGAATGTATTTTAATTACTATAAATGTTTATAACATCAATATAAATGACTGCTAGTCAGCTGGCAAGCTAGTTTTGTGGGTAAATTGCTTATGAGGGCTTTATTTTGATCTTCTGAATCAAATTTTTTTTAATCTTTTCCTTTTTTTTCTTTATTTATTTTGTATTTATCAAGAAAAACAGTAAAATGAATTTAAAATGCTGATAAGTTAACAATAACTATAAAGAAGATAAAAATCATAAGCATGACTTATCAAGGGTGATAATGCAAATAAGATTGCTACACATATATACTCCATCTATAGGAACACCTGACTCACTCTTGAGGGAGGGGGGACAAAACTGGATTTGCCAGGAGTGGAGACTGATCTAAGCATTATTGGGTTAGTGGGACCATAGGACTGTCTGCTTCCTGGCCAGGGAGGGGGTGGGGAGTTGTGGAGAAGAAAAAATGACCTGATGTGACGGGAGGGGGAAGGGACCTTGAATGGGGATATACAGGGATAGAAAAAAAAATTCAAAGGGAAAACTGAATCAAATTTTTAAAAAAATGCTCAAGCGTGGTAGTCCAAGCTTTTAGTCCCAATGCTGAGGAGGAGGAAAGTCTGAAATATGAATGTTCACTGACAGGCTAGTCTAATCTACATGGTACATTCTAAGTTAATGAGAGATTCTGTTTAAAGAAACAGATGAATGGTGCCTGAATAAAGACGCAAAAGGTTGTTGTCTGAACTCCACATGAATATGTGGATGCTCTCCTTGCATACATGCACCTGAACCCACTTACTTACATACATATTCTCTCTCCCTCTCTCTCCTATCATCTATGTCATCTATCTATCTATCTCTCATCTATCTATCTATCTATCATCTATCCATCTATCCATCTATAATCTCCGTCTCTCTTTTCCTTCTTCCTCCTCTCTATCTTTCTCAATACACACACACACACACATACACACACACACACACACACACACACACACACACACACACACACACACAGAGGAATGCTCTTTTAAAAGATTAGAAGAAAAAATATGGTCTCTGTATATATTGCCATTAAGTCTCCTATAATTGGTGCCAGTTACTGAAATTACTAATGATTGTAAGAATCTAATGTTATATTTTAGAACATATGAAATATAAATTGCATTCATACTTTCCTTTTAGATGTTAAATTTTCTTTGTACTATGGAAGTCCTTTGGAAATCAATTCATCAAATGGAATGAAAAACCTTAAATTGGGCAGAAGAATTCGTTTTTGAGTTAGAATAATTACTTCTCAGATTGCGACTCAGGAATTTGAATAATTCCTTTCTGCAGACATATACAGTACAGATATTTGGATAATCACAGTAGTGTTCTAGTGTTAAAGTATAATAAATAAAAATAGTCTAAATTTTGTTAGCAAATAAAATCCTCAAGTGCAAATCCACACATTAGCTGATCAGTTTTCCCAGCAATACTCTCCTCAGAAAACCTCATTTGCACTGGGAGAAAAGTCGCTTCAGATAAAATAAAGTGCTAAAAATGTAAACTCACAGATACTTTATGCTTTTTAATGTTTTCAGTAGGAAGAATGTATTCTAAAACTGCCCCTAAGGCTCATGACATTGAGAAAGGAGACAGCTAAGCTTTGGAATTTGATTTTCAACATTCAAACATTTTATGCTGAGATTTTCTTTTTTTTCTTCTTTTTTATTTTATTTTATTTATTTAAAAGTTTTTTTTTTTAAATTTTACATACCAATCACACTTTCCCTTTCTTCCCCTCCTCCTACAAGCCTCCAGCTTCTCCCAACCCTACCCCTTGTCCACTTATCAGAGAGGGTAAGGACTCTCACATGGAGTCAATATAGTCTGCATATTAAGTTGAGGCAGGACGAAACCCATCAACCATATGAAGGCTGAGCAAGGTATCTTCTACAGGAAATGGGCAGCAAAGAGCCAGTTCATGTATTAGAGATAAATCCTGGTTCCACTGCCAGAGGCCCCACAGTCTGCCCAAGCCACACACTGCAGTCCACATTCATAGTGCCTAGTTCAGTCCCATGCAGGTTTCCAACTGTCAGTCCAGAGCCCATGAGCTCCCAGTAGCTCAACTGTCTCTGTGGGTTTCCCCATCATGATCTTGATCCCTTTGCTTATATAATCCCTCCTCATTCTCTGTGACTAGACTGGGAGTTTGGGCCAGAATTCTGGGCCTTTTTAAAGTTTCTGAGATTTTAATAACTGAAGGAATCAATTAGAGGAGGTAGTCTTCTATATTGATGAATACTATGAACTTTGCTCTTAGATTGTCTGCTTTAGGTTCAGAAACAATGCAGGCTCCCAATTTTGATTTTGATTTTATTTATTTAACAATCATGACAATTGTTTTCCTTAAGGGCCTGGACACAGGGAGTCTAATTATGCTTCAGTAAGTAAATGAGCAGCATGAATGGGTGTTTTTGTAAATGAGGAGATCATAAGTGTGGGCATGAATCTGAGAGGACTGATAACTGAGTTTGATGGGATGCATGATGTAAAATTACCAAATAATATATATATATATTTATATATATATACACATATATATATGTATATATATATACACACAAAACAAATCATGACAATTATAACTAATTTGTTTTGGCTATTCTTTTTTTATTTTATTTTATTATTATGAACAAAGAGGTCACACTTTATATCCGTGTATATCCTTATTCAAGGTCTCTTCCCCCTCCCACCACATCAGGTCATTCTTTCTTCTCCACAACTCCCCATCCCCACCCTGGACAGGCAGCCGGTAGTCCCAATGTCCCACTGTCCCTAGTTCAGCCTCCACTTCTGGCAGATCCAGTTTTCTCCCCCCAACCTCAAGACTGAGTCAGGTGTTCCTCTAGAGGGAATGGGATCCAAGGAGTCAGTCCAAGGTGTTTCTGATCCCAGGCTGTTCAGTGGTTGTGGTTTGCAGCTAGGGAATTTTGGCTATTCTAAATAACAAAAGGACCATTTATAGTGCCTCAGTAAAAATGGGTATGGGTTAACCTCACTTAAGTATTTCAAGGTTATCATATAGCAAGAAAGCAGCGCTTTTTGAAATATGTTTTCTGAGAATTCATCGATTATAATTAATAGTGCTCAAAGCTCAGAGACACTAGTTTTAAATTCCACACACCTTGATAAAAGCATGGTAGAGATTATGCCACAGCTCTATTGAAAATTTTAGTCTTCTTTCAAAAATATCAGGAATCAAACTCACAATTTCTCACAAGTATCTTTTTATTCCTTATGTACCTGCTTCTCTAAGAACGTGGATTAGATTCTTTTTTTTTTTTTTTTTTTTTTTTGGAAAAAAAAAAGCCTAACTAAAGCAAACAGGTTAAGCTTTGTTTAAAATTTGAGCATACAGATCACCTTTCATTTAGTCTAGGACCTCAGAGAATGATTGGAACTGAGCCATTCACAGGCAGTTTGGATCATTCCTGCTCAACTAAATCTTACTGGAAATTCTCTGTTAAATATACTCATTTAAAAATACTATATTTCCAAAATTACATTAAATTTCTTTAAATTGACAATGGAGATAAACCATCATGACAGGAAAATAAGAAATAGACCAACACTCTGTACTTGGAAATTGATAATACTGAGTTTCAGGTTAAAAAAGGGTGTGCCATACAATGAAATATTTCCCATGCAATGGATACAAGCAAACTGTGATCCAGTCTTACACGATATAAAAAAGAGCATCCACTTCTGCAACTGGGTTGATGGTGGTGAGCAATGTGGTCTATGCTTGAGTTTCTAAAATAAGACATAAAATTGCAATATCCCAGAAGAATTTTAGAAAATTCAATTGATGAGGACTTTGTCATACAATGTGTAAGCAAGATTTGTGTGATTGTAGCTGAGGTGTAATGATAGACAATTTCTCCACTGCCACATCCCTTCTTGTCTGCCTCTGGAATTCTGCACATTAAAGATTGTTACAGGACTAAAACTGAGAGAATGGCTTTGCAAATGCATGTTTGTTTTTATTTATTTGTCAATATTTTTTTTGCTGTAGTTGTGACAAATACTATGACTCAAAGCAACTTATAGTAGCAAAAGATTTATTTTGTCTTTGAGATCACAGATCACCACTAACAGAAATCAAGGGAGGAATCTGGAACAGAAATCACAGAGAAATACTATTTGTTAGCTGTCACTAGCTTGTGCTTAGCTATCATTCCTGTATAGTCAACACCACCTACCAATCAAATAATGCTGACCACAGTGATCTGGGACCTTCTACATCAATTAACAATCAAGATGATCCTTCAAAGATATATCCCCAGACCAAGTTGATAAAGACATTTATTCAATCAAGACTCTTGTTCAGAGGACTCTAGGTTGTAAGTTGACAATGAGTCTCAGAAAAGACATATTCTCTGAACCATGTCACTGAAAACTTATCAGTGTTTGCTGTGAGAAATTAGAAGCCTGTCTATAAAACTTGGATGACTTAAAGACTGTGTTCTATGTTTTATTTTTTATTTTCTTCTTTAGAGAAACAGGTTGCTAGACCATTCAGCACAGAACAGCCTTCATGTGCGCAGGCTGTTAACAGTCAATGACTCAGCAGAGTTGAGGGTCTGAAGCAGATCAAGGAAGATGTAGCTTGTTCTTGCTCATTCCTTTAGGATACATCTATCTAAGCATCATCCTTTCTTTTCTTTCTCTCTGGTTAAAATAACCCAATGGCTACTTCACTGTCTATATTCACCTGTTATTTTTTTCCACAGAATTTCACCTAAAAAAATTGTTACATACATCATCACATGGTTGCTTGTCAGAGAAATAGAAGATAATACATCTCTACTGAATTTTTCAGTAACAGTGGTATGCTAATATCTATTCTGCATCTGAGGGACAATAAAAATGATGAAAATCATTGCCCTCTAAAAGCTTTCTTCTTCATTTAACTGATATATTAACTTTACTATCCTCTTAAACCACTTCAGTTTTTGGAAGCAGCCTTTAACCTGACTATAATGTTACCATTCTACTGTGCTTCATGTGTTATTGTGTTTATGCTTTTTCTAGATTCACTGTACTCATTGTTATAACTCTTTTGAATTTCAAAATACTTGTCCATTATATGTTTGAAAACAGGGATGGCTATATTCTTCTTTATGTTTATTTTTTCAGAAAAAAACTTAGTCTACTGTTTATTCAGTATGTTCTCGTCATATATATTTAGAGAAGGAAGAAGTAGCAGCTACAGAATAACTTTATTTTTTAGTGGGAAATAGTCTTACTTTAATTTTTTTTTAAAAAAGTAAGCAGAGAAGCTGGAGAGAAAGCACATTTCTTTTTTTCTCTTTTTCTTATTATGAAGAAAGTCAAATTTTTATCTGTGTATACACCCTTGTTCAAGGTCCCTTCCCTCTCCTGCCCCTTCCAGTCACTCTCTCTTCTCCACATCACTTAATATACAAAGCAAATCTCAGAACGCACAAAAAATAAAATCCAGGTCTGGTGAAACCCATTTGTAATCCCAATGATGACAAGACAAGGAATAATAATCCACTTGACTAGCTGAGTGACCAGCCTATCTGATATATCAATTCTCAGGGCCTTAATGCAACAGCTAGACATCGCCTTAGAAAAGGAAGTTGAAATCTGGCAGTAGCATTCATGTGCACACTTCTATATACAATGGTGCTTGATAAACAGCTGATATCTCCAGACTTAGCAAATAAATACTAAAGCATGTAATTATTTTTTCATATTGCTCCTATTGCTACGTGCTTCTGGATTAAGTACTTGAGTCTGACTTTCATCCCTTATGATGCTTCGTCAATTGTCTTTTATATTAACACCTCATTTTGTTGACATTTGCTTTGTAGTATTGCTGCTATCATTTTTCTATCTCTGTGTTTTTAACAGTACAAAATAGGTAGGTAGACTTGTATCTTTCTTGTGGGAATGTTTTATGCTTATAAAATGTCCTTTCTATATCATTGCTTTACATTTTTTTCTGTGGTTCTTGTGAAGATGACAACATTAATTTTTAGGTACATCTAGGTGTAATTTAAGTGCCCTTACCACTGATTTTCCATGTTCTTACTGAGCAATTTTTGTGAAAGGTGAATATCATTTTAAAAGTCAAAAAAGGAGGGATGGACAACAAACAAACAGTAGTTAATTTTGGTAATGTTGTTAAGTTATGCAAGTGGTGGGTACCAGTATTTAATATGTATTTAATAGATAGTGTTGTAGGGATATCATGAAGGTTTTATTCTTGAACTGGAAGATGATGATTTCTACATCACCTGATCCAAAAGTAAAAACACAGTTTTGATTGACAATCTTTGACACAAACACAGCAGACAACATGGAGATCAGAGGAAGAGTAAAGTATGCTTTATTTTACTGCAGGAAAATAAAGAAACAAAATTTAAAATCAGAAACCCTTTTTTGAATTCTGAAGTAGCTTCTTTCTTCTCATCTAGAGTCAGCATCTTGTCTTTATCCAATGCTAGCAGATAAATGCTCTAGGCATATGTAATCATTTAGTTAAGGGTGCCATAGATGACAAACACATTTTCAGATAATGTTTCTTTTGTAAATTCTGTTTTTTTGGCTTATTATTACTAGTTACATTCAGGCTCAGAATAAAAGTATCATTGTAGAAATTATACTTATGCATAATGGTTTCCCTTTTAATATTGTACATTAATGTTAAACAGCAGATATTTAGTGGAGCAAGTTTTATAAAATAATAATATAAAATATTTCTTAACCAAATGCTGAAAAATACTGACAGGCTGAAGGTGACTAATTCATGCAATTTTAATAATATTTTGAAATGAGAGACTATTTTTCTACTTTCTCTTAGCCTGGGATTTTGAGTGGCTTGTAAGAAGTCAATAAGCCAAATTATTTGATTTTGTATTAAAATTCTATTTTCTAGAAACATTCAGGAAGATGTTATTATACCATAACAATGCATTCAAACAACTTGAATCTCTGAACCCATTGATTATTGATTATTCTCAATATCACCATTGGTTATTTTCCATATATTAGTCCACTTCAAAACTGCATCTATTTCAATAAATGTGCAAGGAATTGTGTAATTTCTGCACTCTTAAAATACAGCTAAAATTACATACAATATAAATAAGTAAATTTAATTTTCACATTAATTGTAATGTAAGATTATTATTATTAATATGAAATATATATTTTTAAGCCTTTATCTGATTACCTATTTAACTGATACTATTATTATTACTATTTTATTTTCTTTACTTTTTTGTTTACTTTATTTTTTCTTATTATTTTCTGAAAATATCTTATGCAAAAAATTATGCACTAAATGTTATTTTCTTAAGCCAAATCAAGATCAAATAACTTGAGCAGAAAATAATCCAAATAGCTAGTCAGATCTTCAAAGTATTATCCAGCTACTTTATGGGAGAACCTGCCTACTTTCCAATGTCCAAAGCACTGTGTTTCAGCTAACACTACAACTAAGAATAGAGCATAGAATATGATTCATCTGCTAAAGTAAAGACTACAGTATTCATGAGAATCAGACAATTATTTAATAGTTGGTGGATATCTTGTAAAGAGTGAAAAAATTGTAGATTAATAAAAGAAGGAAGAATTATGTGTGCCTGTGTTTAATCTCTACTTCTGAGTAAACACGATTAAAACAGTGTGTTTAATTTTGAGTGGTTCTCTTGAGTGAAGGAAGAAAGAAACAAGTCCATGTTCTGGAGGAAGTTTAAGTGTCTTCATTTTCAGAAAACTGGGTAAGATAGTGGTGACAAAATAATAGGAGTGGTAGCTATCTTAAAATGTCAGCAGAAATTGTTAAATTCTCTGCTCTCAAAAATAGAAGAGTCAGATGTGTGTCTTGAAATGACAATTGGCAGGATTCAAAATTTACATTTTTGTTCCAAGTAAAATTAAGTCAAAACAAAGTTGTCTGTAGTTATATTCAATCCAGCAACATTTTGTAGAAAGAAACAGCAAGGATATTAATCAGCAATGATTTAGATACACAAAATAATATACTGTATAGTATATCAAAATATAGGAAGATGTGATCAACTTGCTTGGTAGCTTAGGGAATTCAGTCCCAGAAAATTGGTGCACATACTGAAAGCTACAAATGTTCCAGTCTTTTATGTAAAATAGAATATCTAGTTTTGAGAACTATACATATAATCTTTTTACTGAGATCATATATAGGTTAAATATAATACCTAACACAATGTTTATTTCACAAAACATTGGCTGTACTGTATTTTGAGGAAATGATGATAAGATTTATAAATGTTAGTATAAAACACATTCTCTAGACAAATTAATCATAGCATTGTGTGGAGGGTAGGGTACATTTCAATCCAGTAGTTTTAAATGTTAAAGAAAATTTTTGTGCAGTAAGCTCTTTTCTTTTATCTTTTTTTTAATCCTATGTAGCTTTTATTTCAGAATATAAACTGGTTTAATATTTTTAAATTAATCAAAAGGATTCCCCATGTTAGTAGACATTTGTGATCTAGTAGGTTTGTGATCATCTCAAAGTTGTAGAAATAGTATACAATTATTACATAAAACACAACATGCTTTCCTTTGGAAAACTCTCAATAAGCTACTGGAATAAAAAGGTACTTTCTAAATGGATAATAGGCATTTACAAACATACCCACACTAACATCATATTTATTGGTTAACATAAAAGCTCTCTACCTCTCTGTGTTCAGCGGGTTATATAGCTGTTATCTTAGAGAGCTTTTCTTTTATCTTTAAAGGGCTCCAGGGATCAAACTAAGGTCTTTCAGGCCATCAGACTTACGTAGGAAGTGCTTTTGCTAAGAGTCATCTTGCAGTTGTTCTCTCCATACAGCATATTTATAGCCACTGTAGACAGGAATCACAGATGCAGAAGCTACAGATACAAAGTGCCAGGGTATAGTGAAGCTGTTGCCTAAACAGGACTTCCTCTATTATCAAATGAATAGTCACACCAAGTGTCATCACAGAACTTACACCCAACAATGAATAGAGGTAGAGGCAAAGTTACATAGCTGAGCACTGGGTTGAGCTCCTGGTCCAGCTGAGAGCAGGGGAGAAGACTCTATATGAGCAAGAGAATAGGGCTTATGAAGAAAATTCCCACAGGGATGGCTGGCTGGAGCTCTGAGAAGCTCACTGAATTAAGAACAGCCACTGGCAAACCATCAAGAAAAAGAACTAGGCCCTCCAAGATTAGGCAACTGTCCACTGACATGGGCAGTATGTGGAGCCTACAGAGCAGGGATCAGCATGTGTTTCTGTGTGTGGACTGGCAGCTTGGAGCTCATTCCCTCCAGAGGAACACCTAACCCAGTCTTGATATTAGGATGAGGAAATCAGACCTGCCTGGAGTGGATGCTGAGCTGATCCACCTTGGGACTTCTTGCCCTTTATGGGGAGGGGATGGGGAGATGGTGAGGAGGGAGGCTGTAGGCAGACAGGGAGGGATTGGGAGGGGAAAGGGAGGGAGAGCATGGGGGTACATGGAAAAAAGACTATTTTATAAATTGAATAAAACAGTTTTTAAAAAAGTACCAGGGAAATGAGCTCTAGAGGAATGTACTGTAACCAGTCTGTCTCTTTTGAATAAGAATAAATTATAGGTGGAGAAAGAAGAACAAACAAGAGTACAATAGAGAAAAAAAATAACCAAATTGAGAAGCCTGAGGTCAATAACAATTGATTATTTAGTAATTGAAAAGAAATAAATGAAAAACTTTACAATAAGTGCAAGAAAATATGTAGGGATGCATATTAGATTTTTTTTAAAACTTATCAAAGGCTATATTTTAAAAATGGTAAAGAATGGTAGTGGGTCAAGGACAGGCAATGTGAGAGGAAGCTAGGTGGGCTACCATTATCGGTGAGCACTTAAAAAATCAATTAAAAATGAGTTTAAACTACCTTTTTCAATTTTCTGTCATTGAAAGAACATTTGTTATTTATTTTCTAATACAACATTTTATTTATTTATTTGGGAGTCTTATATCATGCACCCAATAATACTTATTTTGCCAGCCCTCCCACGCCCTTTTCCTATATTTGTTACCTCCACCCCCCTTAAAAAAAGAAAAAAATACAATAGTAAAAAGAAGCCCAATTTCTTTTGTCTATATTATTACTAGAGCACTGTCAAATTCTCCAGGTTCATTTCCACTTGTATTCTTGCCAGAAGCCCTCAGTTGTGGAAAGCCATGCTTTAGTATCTTTATCACAGTTTTTAAGAGTTCTCTTTGCTATTTTCCTGCTTAGGTTGTTGACTTTTTGGTGGGATATTGGGGGAGGGGTAGTGGTTGTTACAGAAGCTTTTTATGTCCCTCCTTTGCAACTGTGTGTCTGCACTCATCAATATCACTGCAAATGTAGTTTCCTTGTCCTTCTCAGAGAGCAGTAGGATGAATCCTGGACCTCTGCATTGTTTCTGGAAACAGCATGAATCAAAAACATCCACATGATCTTCAGTATCAACCCATTTCAACGACCTCCACCTGGCCTTCAGGACAACATGGACCACAGATTCCAACATGGATGAGAATATGGCTTCAGGCAGTAGCACAGACTATATAGATAGACCACAGCCATATCTACATGATGCCAGGTGGCTGTCCAGACCACTCACAACAATATGGGCTCATGTGGCACCATAGATCATGAATAATGACCTGGCTTCAGATGGTGACGTAGACCATGAACATCTGGATGACCATAGTTGGTAAATGGGCCATGCACATCAACAAGAACTCTCAGCTGCATCAGGACCATTGACCCAAACATGGACCAATATGACAACACAGACCACCAAAATGTAGACATCAACATGGCTCTCCTGTTGCCCACCAGCCTTTGTTCATGCCAGCCTGCCTGCCCTCCCACTATCTACATTTTTATTTTATTTGTTATACTTTGTATTTATTATACATAGTACTGAAATATGAAAGGACATTTTTGTACAGCTATAGTTTTATTTTGCACATACTTGCTCAAATTTCCTACTCTTTGATTTCTGTCTTGTCTTACGTCTCTTGTTTTCTTTATATAGTTTCATGTCTACTTTAATACTATGTAATCACACATGATTTTATGTGTCTATGTAAGATCTAAAAACCACAACTGAAAGAACACTCATTATTTCTCCTGATGTGCTTAAATTTCCTTAATGAAATTATTTCCAGTTATATCTATTTTTGTAAAAATGACATAACTTAAATCCATTGTGTTCATATACCAAATTTTCTTGATCTGTTTTCCCTAGAAACAGATAGAATAGGTTGATTTTATTACATAAGAATTATGAGTAGCATCACAGTAAACATTGTTTCTCTGTAATAGGTAGACTTAGAGGTGCCTTACCTAGTTCAGAAATTTTATTTATGAAGTCCTCAATAAGCTAAAACATAAAAGCAAAAAAGTTAATAATGGCATACATTGATTCAACCAGTCAATAAGAAAGAATAAACTCAATAATCAGGAATACCCAAGAGAACAAAGTCCACTACCTCAGAAAGTGATTAATATATTACCATTGAGTAAGTTTTTGCTTATACACATATATGTATACATTAGTTTGTACTTTGAGATGCTGATTTATGTATTAACTTTAACTGGTAACTTTTGAATGATCTAGCATTTGTGATAATAGCTATGACTGATTCCTATTATGCAGTAAGATGCTTTTTATATTTTTCAGAAAAATGACAGGCATACAGCAAACTTTCCTCTTCCTTGTTCAAAGTCTCAATGTTTTTCTGCAGTTTATCACACTAGAAATATTCGTAATAGCAAGAACCTGGAAACAACCTAGATGCCCATCAACTGAAGAATGTTTTAACAAACTGTGGTACATCTACACAATGGAGTACTACTTAGCAGTAAGAAAAATGATATCCTAAAATTTGAAGGTAAATGGATAGATTTGGAGAATATCCCCCTGAGCGAGGTATCACAAACCCAGAAAGATAAGCAGGGGATGTACTCACTCATTAGTGGACTTTAAACAAAAAAGCAAAAAGCAAAACATGTCCAAGCTGCAAACCACAACCACTGAACAGCTTGGTATCTGAAACACCTTGGACTGGCACCTTGGAGCCCATTCCCTCCAGAGAAACACCTGACTCAATCTTGATGTTGGGATGAGAAAAGCAGATCTGCCTGGAGTGGATGCTGAATTAAGCCACCTTGGGACCTTGGGACCTCCTGCCCTTGCTGGGGAGAAGATGGGGAGATGTGGAGAAGAGCCAGTGACTGGAAGGGGCGGGAGGGGGAAGGAGTTTGAACAAGGCGATACATGGATAAAAAAAAAATGAGACTTTATTCATAAAAATAAAAAAGAAATATCTTAGTATATGATCCATCATGTTCTGTTCCCCGTGGACCTCCACATTCACATATTCTTCAAGTGTCCAGAGACCAAAGGATCTTCCATATGGAACTCTTCTGGCTATCAGCACTTTGGATATAAATGAGAGAATTCATGAGAATTCACAAATAAAACAAGGTACTGTAGTCACATTATGATACAATCTCAATAAAATTTGTCCATTAACTATATTAGGGTTGATCTTTAAGTATGGCCCCCAAATTAATCTAAAATTTATTAGCCACTTAATATGTTTGGACATATGTTTGAGATCTAGTAGGTTTACTCAGAAGTACAGATAATACCTGAAGGATAGAGTAAAGAACATTAAATTCTCAGAATTATCAACACTCCATTAAAGGAACATAGCAAGCCAAGACTGACAGGCATTTGAGTTCTTTCTGTGAGAAGCTAGCAAAAACCTAGATTAATATTGATCATATTAAAAGTTATGTAGTGATGTATTACTGCTTCATTTTACATCAAGATCAGGTTTGAATTCATTTGAGGAAGAACTTAATATCTGGTGTAATTACTATTCTATGGAACTCTGCTGTAGACCAAATTCTTAGGTTTGATAATACATGGACATGACTTATGCTCTCCCTTGGGCTTCATATACAATTAGGAAAATGATGTCCCTAGGAAGTTTACAGTTTAGTCTATATACCATGTTTGCTCTGCGTATCACCATAACATTCACAGTTCCAACACCGGCTTTCCTATGTCACATTAGCTGCTGCATCATTTGAAGGAGGCAGATGTTAATCCTTGATAGCAGGGCATTGAGGAAATGAGGATGGAAGAACTCATTATCTGGCTCAGGAGGAAAAGCTTAGCTAACATTTATTTCCATATATTTCCCCACTGCTTTTCATGACATTTAGAAACTCATATTTTCTCAGAGCTGTAAAGTAAAAAAGGTTTGCAAAGGGCCACCAGGTTTCTTGACCTTCTTTCTCCACAATGAAAATTTAAAAGTGAGAAATAGCTGATGTTGTATAAGCCTGAAATTAATATGTCAAATAAATTGATATAATCAAAATCAAAACACCTACAAGAACTTTATACATTTGTATGTGCATTTGTGTACTTTTTGTGGGTACATGTATGTATGGGTGTGCATGACCATAAGTGTACCTATAAATGTGAAATCTGAGAAATACCTTTTATGTTTCTCAGTGCCTAGAAGAGGACATCTTGGGAGGGTCTATTCTGTTTTTCCACTATTTGGAGACTAGAGATCAAACTCAAGTCATTGGTGTAGGGGGCAGTTCTTTTTATTCACTGAGCCATCTTACTGGGTTTCTATATTCAGTGGTTAATTTTGTCAGCCCAGTTTGTTGTTAAAGATGTCTGTGCTGATTTCCCATATTTTTTTCAGGGAGATGAAACAAGTTAGAAATCACCAGTCATTATCATCTCAAATGTTAGTCTAGAACCTTCTTTTATTGCTGATATCCAGTGTTCCTCATTGTCTAACACTGTTCCTCATAGCCAGCCTCTGTGCTGTTTTTACCTCAGTTATATTTTCTGCACAATTTCTATGAATAACAATTAAGGCCATACTTTAAATTCCTCTTGCTGCTTTATCCCTGATCTTCTCTCCATTAACATTTATCACACTAACTTTAACATTGATTATAGTAACTGCAATACATTGAACAGTCTGCCTTCTACCCAGAATTTACACTGTTGCATGCAATGCTATACGCTAATCCTCCACTGTGTAATATTTGGCTTGTGATGTAGGTGTTCATTGAGTGTGACGTGAACTCTCATCCTCTTCTGGCTGTTCTCTTGTCTTTTCATATTCTTTTAGTCCTTTCAAGTTCTGCTATTGAATATATCATGCTTCTCTTTCTAGTGTTTTAGAGTTGCAGAGAAGAAAAATAACCTGATGTGGCGGGAGGGGGAAGGGACCTTGAATAAGGATATACAGGGATGAAAAAGAAAAAAATTCAGAGGGAAAACTGAACACAAAGTAAGTATATGTGTAGTAATCTTATTTGCATTATCACCCTTGATAAGTCATGCCTATGACTTTTATCTTCTTCATAGTTATTGTTAACTTATCAGCATTTTAAATTCATTTTACTGTTCTTTTGATGAATACAAAATAAATAAAGAAGGAAAAAAGGAAATGAGTAAAAGTTTAATGCATAAAATGGCTTTAATGTAAAATGTTGATGCCTGTTGTGAAATCTTGTGATCCAAGGGATACATTTCCAGAACAGACATGCAAGGTGGTTTGTTTCTCCCAAGCACAGCACAGCAAAGAGTGTAGAATGCACAATTCCATAAAGTCTAGGGGCCTCCAGTACTTCTCAAGATGGTAAAGATCTCTTCACACACAAATACATATGCTAATTGTGGGAAATAAATGTTCTATAAACTATACTCATGCTTAATATCTATATTTCTCCTCACTGAAATTCTGATTTATACATGCCTTAATTTCTATTAACATATTCCAGAGGGAGGGGGAGTGGACAATTGTGGAAATGTACCTTTGCATTGTAAACTATTTACAGACTAATATTTAATGAGGTTATACAATTGTCTTTTGGTATTCTCTATGTATTACTCAATGTTATCACTGATTATGTGATACTCATTACACTTAATAGCTTCTATTCTCATATCCATTTACCCATCAAGAACTCCACGGACAGCATGATTAAGACAACTCTAAATCAAAATTTAGTGACTAGAAGAATTTGTGCATGACTCTTTATCTCCTACTAGTGAACTAAATATCTGATGATATACTGTGTTTATATGAAATATCCAGTTTTTCAGAGAATTAAGGTGCAGTTGCTAAAAATAACCATGTTAACTATAAGCATCTCAGAGATAACATCCATAATTCAATGGTTAGGCTTCTTATTTAGTTGCAGTAGTGGCAGACTGGGTTGCTTTTTGAGCTGAAAAGCAGAAATGGGATGGACTAGCTTAGATATATAACTTTATATCTTATTATATAAAGTAATAATATAACTTATTATTTTAGGCATGTAAGTAATTTTCTGCCAAATATTAAAAGCTAATAAAATTTTTTACTGTTAAGTGACATTGTCTGTATTACAGGTACTTTAAAAGGCATTTAAAAAGCACACTTATATTGGAAGAAAAGGGACCATTATTTATTTATTTACTTGGTTACTTGCTTTTAGTTTATTATTTGTTATTTACTTCTATTTTTTTTTCTATTTTATTAAATGATGAGAGCATATGTGTCTGGGTCGGGGTTTAAGGCTGCAGGTGTCCAAAGACTGCAGTAAATAATATCAGTAGCCCTGGTCCTAGAGTCACAGGTAGGTGATATCTGACCAACATGGCTTATAAAAACTGAACTTAGATCTCTAAAAATCAGTCTGTTTTCTTAACCACGGAAACATCTCTACAACCCTTTATTTCAGCAGGGATTTAATTCTACAACAAGTTAATGTGACTATCATTACTTAACACAAGTACACAGATTCTGGGGTGCTGACTCAATGAATAGGAGCATTTACTCACAAAGTAACCACCTAAGTCTGAATCCCTGGCAGTCATGTAAAATCTTAGGAATACTTATGCATAGCAATAACCCAACATCATAGTGTTGATACAGAAGATCACAAAGAGCTTATTGTCTATCGAATTTAGACAAAATGTTAAAATCCACAATCAATGAAAGACCCTATATTGGTAGATTAAAATACAAAACCACAAAGACACTTGACATTCTTTTCTGGTCTTTACATGTGTGGGCATTGGTACACACAGCCTCATATTTATATGAATGAAGCAATACACATACATAATTCATGTCTCTATATATTTTATCTATCTATGTCTCTCTATATACTCACATATACATACACACAAGGCAAAGAGAAAGATGAGGAGACAGAGGGAGAGATAGACAGAGGTAGAGAATGTGAATATGCTTATTCAATAGTCACAGGAATCTGAGTAATTATCTATAAGTAGCAGGATGGGATATGAACAGGGTCAAATGTCATGCTGGCTCCTCAAGGTAGAGTCTTCAGAAATCTGAACTAGTTTTCCCCCAAGAAGCACCCATATTAATACATTATAAGCTCTTCCCTGCCATAGTTCTCACTGGTGGTTTATATGACACAACGATAAGTGCAAACATAACTGCTCTCTTCTGTAAATGTTCATTCTTCAACTCCATTTTGTTTTGTATCTCTCCTGAGCACCTGTTTGCTGACTAGTTTATGTACGATGTCTCCTCTCCTGACACTGAGTTTTGGCTCAAGAGTCTCATTCTATGATGGGCCAACTCTAATTGGAAAAAGTCTCAACCATTCTCAAACACTATCTCCATTTAAGGCCTTGACTCCTCTTCTTACAGCATGGCTTTCATGTCCAAAGCAACCTTTCTAGCTCACTACCTGTGTCTCCTAAGCATTAATCATGTCCAGCACTAGCACCAAAAATAATATTTTACATAAACTGTTCAATTAGTTTTCTATAAAAAGAAAATAGGAAATAGACAAATACTGAGTAACCATAATCTGAAAATTATGTTTCTTGGTGGCTGGCTACAGCAGTGATCCATCAATGTAATCCCCATGTGGCCATAGAGCAGATAGGAAAAAAACAAAAACTAAACCAAACAAACAAACGAATAAAAAAACCTTCATGAACAGAAAGTGTATCATGAGGGGTGGGAATTGTGCTGCTATCATTTTTACAAAGTGTCAGGAGAGTCCTGAAGAAACTGGTAGATACAATTACCTGCAAACAGAAGGGAAAAATAACAGAATACCCAATAGTCTTAAAGCAGGTCGAAATATAGAAGTTTAGAATTACTTGAATATGTTGCTATATGTTGAGTCAATAAAATCTTGATTAGAAAACACAGCAGTTTGTAAAGGAGAATATGACCTAGATATTTCTACCTCTTGCTTTTTCAAAACATGTAAATTAATTGGGCATGAATTTATACCTAAATAAAACTATGCAACTCTAGCCTAGGCCATCTTGCTATTTCTCTTACTGTTTTCTTTCTGTGGGCTGGTTAATTGACAAACCCTGTCTTCTAATGGAAACAAATAGATAACTTCTATAAAATATTCTCTTCTCTGTGTAAAAAAATCTTAAATATATAAACAGCAAGAGAAAAAGACATATTTACAAATGTGTTAGAAACCTTAAAAATGTGCTAAATATGTAAGGCTTACATTCTTATGAAATTATATTTCAAAACTTAAAACATAGATTGTGGGGAAACTACTTTAATCTATATATATAAAATAATTATCTCTTTATATTATTATTATTTGCTGGCAAAATTTCTGATATGTATTTTTTGTCACTTACACACAATCTATAATGATCCTTTTATGCACTTGTCCCTTAAGTCTGTATTTTTGGTGGTTGTATTTTCCTATTAGCTTATCATATTTTTTAAATGAACATGTCAAGTTAGAGGTTTTCCTGTGTCCTGCAGCCACTTGGTCCAAAAAAATAAACACAGAGATGCTTATATTAATTACAAAATATTTGGTCTATGGTATAGGCTATTATTAGCTAGTTCTTGCATCTTAACCATTATTAACCAATGTATTGTCATGTGACTGGTGGCTTATTGGTAGGTACAGTCACATCTTATTTCTTTGGCATCTCACAGCATTTCCCAGATTCTGCCTTTCTTCTTCTATCTCTGTGACTGGATTTCCTTCCTGGCTGTAATCTGTTTTACATAGGCCCAAACAGCTTCATTATTAAATATTGATCACAACATACATTGTTGCCTAGAAAAAAAGGTCATCCCACATTACATCCCCTTTTCTATGTAATCAAAAAGGATGGTGTTTAACTTTGAAATAGTAAAATTACATATAACAAAACAGTTATCAAGCAAGAATTACAGTTACAATATCTAGTTTATTTGTATTTGGCAAAACAAAAGAAAATATTTTATCATCTGTCCTATTTTTATGAGTCTAAAGTTTCCTATATAATTTATCTTTTTATCATAGCTAATAAAAACTAATAATTATAACTATTTAGTCTTCAACACCATCAAGGACCTAGAAAGATGAAATATTACCAGAGTAACCAGGAAGTGCATTGTAAGCAACAACAAAAAAAAATTGTAGAATTGACAGTTATCAGGCTGCCTTGACAGTCATTCAAAGGTCCTCTGTAACATTGGAGCATCTATCTTCAGCCTATAAGTCTAGAGTCTCTGGCATATTTTTAAGCAAGGCAGAAAATTTCAAGAACTGTTCATTCAAGCAAAGGTTGGCAGTTTCTTCTTCCTTTGTCCTGCAGAATATCTGGCAGTATCTTCAGCAAAGCAGGAACCTGAAGGACTATCTCGCCTAGATTTGAAAAAGTTTAGTGGCCACTTTTTTATGGGTCCTGCATAATCACTTTATACAACATACTTCAAGCAGTAAAGGCAAAAACAATTTCTTGCCCAGTGGCTAACTTTTATCACAAAGAAAATAAACTCTTTAGGGGTTTCTTTGATTCCCATCATTGTTTTTGAAGTGATTAGTATTGCTAGTAGCAGATGTATTTCACTGTCCAGAAAAGTATAAGTTTTTAAAATTATTTTAATTGCCCTATTCTATAGGTCTTTGAAGTGTTTGAAGATTATCTATCTAAATAAAATGTATTTTTGTATATCTAAAAAACTTAACTAACATCACCATAAATTTGAATTGTTATAGTTAACTATCTGTATTTCTTAATTATACATTATAACTTTAAATGAATTGCATAAACATAATACCTTATATAGGAGTAGAAACATACCTACAGTATAACAAAATCAACATTAAATTTGTATCAATAAACCAAAATCTATAGCAATTTAAAGTATTTTGAGATTTTCAACTCTTTGGATTAAAGTAGATTCAATAATATACCCTTTTATCATTTCTATGTCATATCACTCTTTTTCTTAGAAAAGATATTACATTTATAATCAACTACGTTTAAATAAAAACAAACATTTATGAATAATATTTTGGGAATTTAGATGTAACTTTCCATGCTACTTCTTGCTGATTAAAGGAGCTGGCAATCTTATGAGGACGCTGAGAAAATTTAGAATTATGGTTAAATCTTGACTGTAGTAGTCTATGAGGCTGCATTGTCTCAGTCAGTTACTTTGAAGCTGATATGGATGCTGCATCATGTGGTGGAATGTTCTGTATGCTGTAAATAAAGTAACTGATTTGGCCTATGTAGAACACCATAGAAGTGGGTGGAGAATCAGAGGGCAGGCAGGTAGAAAGAAGGGTGGAGTTAGCCAGTCTCCATCCGTCCCCCGAAGAAGAAGCATGTAGGAATTCAGGTGAGTCAAGGGCTGAGCCTCGTGGTGGGCAGATTAATGGAAATGGGTTGAATTAAGATGAAAGAGCTAGCTAGTAATGTGCATGAGACATGGGCCAAACAGTATTAAGTAATATTAGTGTCTGATTCATTTCTTTGGGGTACAAAAGCCACAGGTTCCAAACCTCCGCCACGGACCAGGTTCCAAACTGCCACCATGGCCCAAGGTACAAACCTCTGGCCTCAAACGGGCCGGGAAAAACTTACTACAACAGTATCATCTGGACCATAGCTATCATTAGAGATCCTTTAAGGGGCCTTGGTTGATCAAATCATGTTATCCTTGAAGCAGTTCACAGGTTCTTATCTTCTAAAAGCAGAAACTCTTTTCTTAATCAACATATCTTTAGAAACCAAGTTTTGAAAGCAAGGTATCTTTAGAGGGCACAAAAGCCTTGTCCATGCAGGTAATCACTGGAGAAACCAAAAAAGTTAGACATACAGTTTACTTCTTCAATGGAATGAGGTACATATCTTCTCTTCCTGGAAACAAAGAATGATGTAATTTTACAATCGGGCGATCTTTTGCTGTCTGATGAGATAAGTTCCTCCCCTGTCTCCATTTTTTTTTAACTTATCCAAGACCTCTTTTCTTAAAGCTTGAGTAATGCTTTTAAGTCATAAATCCCACCCTTTGAATATAACTTGTGCTTTCTAATAACCTAAGTGACTTCTATAATATCTCAGGGCCAGGATATTCCTCATACCCACACCACAGGAATTATGATGAACTCATTTAAGGTTCCCTGACCCTAAATCTTTGGCACTATCTCAGAGTAAACAGTAACTATTTTTGTGAAAAAAGCCAGATGTAATTTGTAAGGAATCTCCATGTAAATACATCTTAAGTTCTTGTGCACTTGGGACTGAGTTGTAATCTGAATATTTTTTTTCAAAAATTGTGCTGTACTTAAACATAGCTGAAGTAAAATAATCTGGACCAGACTCTGGAAGTTCTGGTACAGTAACAATTACAATAAAATTGGGCTGTACCAATGTTATTCTTGACTCATTGTAGATTGTTGTCTCCTTGTATGTTGTAAAGCCTGCAAGGGAATCACCACACAACTGCCTTCTAATAACTCTGATTTGGATCGTTTGAGCCCTTTTCCTATTTGAATGCTTTATCTAGTTAAGAAAATTGTCAATTCAAGAAATAAAATTTTTACAACATTTTCTAATTCATTAAATATTGTGAATTCTTATTCTCAGTTTGAAAATTCAGTTTCCAGATGTCCTGAAATACATCAACCAAAACATTGATCATATTAGATCAAATTTCATGAACCAGGAATTATGAGGTTAGCTATTTTAGCATTTATCCTGAGACTATGCATGAGTTGTAAGAATGTTACAATTCTTTTATTCTGATTATAATATCTAATTTTGAAATTAAAATTTTATTATAAATAACAATAACAATAAAGACCTCATTGCTAAAGACAACATGTACTTCGGTTGAAGAATATAGAAGTAACAATATCAAATAGTAAAAGATATTCCTAGTTGGCTAGATTTCATAGTTCTGAAAGGTGCTATTTAAGATGAACATAGAAAAAGGATATTATTGTTTTTACCCAGTGTTGGGGACTCCATTTGTACAATGTGGTGAGCCGCTTCTGGCCTGCAGAACGACGAGTCACCACACGCACGATTCTTCTCGGATCACACTTTATTGGAGTACAGCTCAGTTGTGAAATGGTGGAAAGAAGACCCTGAGCCTGGTATTCAGCCTGCTTATATAGGGAAGCCTGGCACGTGATTGGTGCCCATCACAATGCCTCATTAACATATAGCTGGTGATTGGTTCAAAGTAGTACTCATTAGCATATGGCTGGTGATTGGCCCAAAATAATGGCTCATTAACATATTTGAGGATCACATCGGATAGGTCCTTTCTCGATTCCTAATTAGCATAAGCACATCGGATTGGTCACTACTTGATGCCTAATTAGCATAAGCAGCAATAGAATGTTCTGGCAAGTTGTGCAAAGGCAAACCGCACCCTACAGTACAATACCAATAAACCATGCAAAAGGTGCCTACTGGTATAAAACCTACAAGATTATTACAATAGTCAACTACTGTCTTGATTGGACTTAAGAGTTGTTCCACATAGGGAATTGATGCTTGTTACCCATAGGAAATTCATAGGTCGCAGCTGAAAATGTTTGATGTTGTTTTAAACAGTTAAGTTGTCAAAAACCCCTATGCATTTGTAGACATATATTTGTGTTGCTCTAAACCTTAGTAGTCAGAAATATGTTGAGTAATAGTTAACACAGAGGCTATTAACTACAGAAAATGCTGAAAAGATGAACTATATATGTCTAGTAATAGTTGGAACATATTTGTCAACATTTACCCTCAAAGCTTAAGGAACATCTCTCAAGAGAGGTCATTAAGATTCAGAGATCTGGGAGATAAAATGTGCTATCTTGAATGAATGCCTGGAGTTCATTTGAAGAGAGCTAGAAAGAACTAGAGGAGCAATGGGAGGATATAGAGCACAATGGAAATAACCAGAGGATCAGCTGACCTGACCTAATGGGAGCTCATTGACTGAGGACTGTCACCTGGAAGGCTGCATGGGTACAAACTATGCCCTCTGAGTGAGGGTGACAGTTGTTCTAATAAAGCTGCTGTTGGGCTCTGGCTATGGTACTCAGAAATATCCTGGTTACATCAACTAGCATTTTGGAGACAACTTCCTATGGTGGGATGCCTTGCTCAGCCTTGATACAAAGAGGAGAAGATGGTTCCTCCCTCAACTTGATGTGTTAGTTTGTACTGACTGCTCAAAGGAAGGCCTTGCCCCTTTGAGGAGTGGGTGGAGAGTGTGGTGGGAAAAGGTGGGAAACGTGGGTGACAGAAAAAGGGGATAAAGGTGAAAGAGTGGGGGGTATGTGTTAGTTCTACACGTAAAAGCAAGCACACACTAGCAAGACCACACATTTAAGAGAAAAGTCCCAGGCCGGTAGAGAAACAGAAGAGCAAGAAAGAAGTCAGGGGACAGAGAAGAAAAATGACCAAGCAGCTTACAGCTGCTTTTAAGGGAAGGGGCGTGCCTGGGTATGTATCATGGGTCCAGGGAGGTGCTTCCGGGTTCAGCCATGGTCTAGGGAGGTGCTTCTGTACTCAGTCCTGCAGGGTTTACGCAGCCATGCCCAGTGGCGTGCCTCCGTGCAAGGTGCATCCCACCTGAGCCAGTAGGCTCAGCTTAGTGGAATGCCAGGAATCCTTACAGTATGTAAAAGGAATTTTATTAATAATTTAAAAATATTACATAAAAATATGTGCCATGAAATATTGTCCTTTGGACATAACATGCCTGTTACCCATATGAACGCATAGCAGCTGTGGTTACCTACATAAAATTTGCACAAAATAAGGACAGTTTTAGAAAAAAAAATTATGGTGGATGGGAGTGGTCCATGGCTTCCCAGAATGACTGAGGAGCTATTGGCATTTGAAGACTTCTAGGGCAGAAAGTATTACTTTTAGGAGGGGTGGAAATTAGAAAATTACCCACATCACAGAGGAGGGACCACAGACCACAGAAAACAGAGGAAATACTAACTGGACTCAGTGGATTATGGAAAAAAAGAGAGGGAATTAAAATTGAGAAGATTGTTCTTTTTGTTATCTGGAGTGAATGCTCAGAAGGAGTTGAAAGAAATACTGCAGAAGGGATATAATTAGAGTATTTTCTGCACATGTATGTGTTTTTCAGGGAATATGTGAAAAACATTAAAGTTATATATATATAATATATATATGTACATAATTTAAGGAACAAAGAAGTGGATTACATTAAAATGTTTCAAACTTAAACATACCTTTTAAAATCTAGATACAGACCAAACATATTAACTCTGGTCCATTGAAGAGGTAGGTAATACGAGTTTCATCCATGATCTGCCTTCCACAGATGTCAATCATGAATACATTCATCAACTCTAAGACTCTGTGTAATTTCTCACCTTCCATGTAAAAGGAAATAACATATTAAAATGTGATTCAATTGAACTTAAAGGTTTTGAATGCACATATTTTGAAATTATTTCAGATTCCTTTTTACTTTTAAATATTTCAATATTGAATTTTGTCTTAAGGTTGTTATAGTTCTATTAAAAACTAAAGGTAACACATTTTATGAGACAAATATGTACCATAAATTTCTAAACATTTCTAAATGTTATCCAGTCTATCTACAAATAAACCAACATACTGTTTTTACTAAATTTTTTTTTAATTAATCATGCCTCATGGTAATACAAGGAGATTTATAAACATTCCTCAGAGGTTGTAGTTTATTCTTTATGTAAACATAGCTATTAATACAGCCTTATGAATGACAATGTCATAGACCTCTACTTTTCTTTGACTGAGCAATGAACATTTCAACACTTCTTTTTACTTTTTTTCAAGTACTGCCTTGGATAAAAAATTACAAAGTGCCGATTTGTATGATAGCTAAATTCAAGCTGTCAGTGAAAATATTTACTCATGTGCAAGATTTCAACAGCATTGGTGTTTGGAATGGCTCAATTATGCTGAAAGACACTCTACAATATAGACATTTGGCTTCTATAATCATTTTCAAAATTTTCCTATTTTACTTTGAAGAGCAATGTTTGTCATGGGCATTCTACAGTGAGAGTAACTGACTATCAATGTTGAAATATTTTTGTTCTGCAACAAATCTTAAAATTGTTTTGTCATACTAAATGGCATTCATCATTTCAAGGACATCTGCACTTACATAACGATGCCATCTTCACGCACATATATACTTATATTTCCTTAAAATACGGATCCAGACTCCTAACAAAATATTTTACTCTAAACCCCCACCGACTTCCAAAACAGCAATGTGAATCCATGGTAGTACAACATAGTAAACTGCAAGAACAATGAGATCTTACAGAAAAAGTACTGAGAATCTGTGGACTGTATGTCAATTTGTTTAAAAACTTCCTGTAATAACTTAGGTCCATTACATTCATTAATTACCTTCAATTATTAGTTTGAGAGACTGAATCATTTCAAGAGGGATAATCTGGACTTTCTTCTAAGCAGCAGTAAAATTATTGAGTGTCTCAGTAATCACTACTTCTGTGGAGTGGTGTGTAATGCTAATATTGATTACACAACATAGTGAGATTTTATATATATGTAAACTATGACACATGTATAAAATAGTTCATTCACATTGTAATCCATATATATATATTACATATATATACATATATATATATATTACACACATTGTATGTGTGTCCTCATGTGTGTGCAATTTTTTTTGAAAAATTGAGGCCATAAATCTGATGGGAGAAGGAGGGGCATATGTGAGAGATTGGAGGGAGGAAGAAAATTATAAATGCTGTAATTATATTATAATCTCAGAGACAAAACAAAAACCAAAGGTGGTACAACAGATTTTTTTTGGCTATTCATACTCCCTCTTTTTATTCTTAAATAAGACAGAAATAATACCTCCAAATAATACAGTCTCTCTGCATTTACAGTGTCATGTTGCTTATCATTTAAGACAACCTCACTAATGTTAAAAACACATGTATTGCTTTTGTGTTTGTTAATAATACAAGTAATGATAATCCCCATTTTCACAGTTGGAATTGTTCTGCCTTTGGGGTGCAGCTTCACTGTGTGTATGCATAGCTGGAAAAGTGAATGCTCCCTTACTTGATGACCTGAATTAACTAAAAGGTAGTATTAGAATGCATTCTAATGAAAATGGTTGGTATTTGCAAAGTAAATTCTTTGTCTGCAAAGTCATTTCAGTTTACAAATATTGTTAAGATTTTAGTACTTAGCAATGATGACTTTATAAATTTACCAGTTTTCAGAATTTTTAATGACAATCAACTCATAAATAAAATGATATTTTACAAAGAGTGCTTGAACTGCTTTTCACCCATCTTTTCACTATTGAATCTATTATGTTTCAAAGCCATGAATAGAAAGTACAATCTGACCTCCCGGGACCCAGTGCTGGCTGCGGAAGCCCAGCGCTCTCTGGAGCAGGGGCAGGTGGACTCTGTCCCTGACCACATCCACATCTCCTGCTGAGGGAAACCCCGCCACGACCTCGAACTGAGCGAACCAACAACTGCAGGGGTCTCTGAAAGACAAAATCAGACCCTGAACAGAAAGGTGACAGGAGGCATACAAACCCGAGTGCCACAGCTGACCAGGACCCATCTAATCGTGAACCATTGAAGCCATGGGCAAAC